>JAAGAY010008272.1:0-16027 GCA_011801015.1 Ardeotis arabs
TTTTATTTTGAGCTAGTGTTGATAAACACTTTCTGAGAAGCTTAAAGCTTTAGTAAACAAATTGGTATTTCATGAAGATGAGCAGCAGGTAGTAATTTCTTTGAAGCTGCAAGGCTATTGATTAGGGTGTATGTATTGTCCTTTAGCTGGATAATGTCAGCACTAGTATTTCAGCATTAGAATAAAAAGTAACAAATGCATTAGGCCGCAAAATGTTAATCTTTAAAAGTATTATGCACCTGAATCTGATAAGCAGGCCTTTTAGTAAATATGGCATTGAAGGCCAAAGACCAGTTTCTGTAGGCTGGTATATATACTTTGGGGACGTGTGCAGTTAATGCAATTGTTCGCCACTTCTATTTTAATGGGGTAGATGAAACTGATAGAAACACCACTTCTCTTTAATGTTCACAGTTGACAATAATGTGATCTATTGCAGTAGACAAAAATAGTTTTTAAATTATTTTTTGTGTCTCTAAAGTCCACGTTGATACTGGAATTAGATTTGACCCCTGTGAACAATAGTAGCAGAAGAAAATATTCAGTTTATCTCTAGGGTTAGATCCTAGCTCTCACAATTTTTATCAGTAGAGAGTTAATTAGAATTCATTCATTCTTTTAAGCAACAGTGAGTCCTTCCTCTTTCCTCCCTTTGCTTTCCTCTAAACAGAGGCTTCACTAAAAGCATTGGAGGCATATGTGTAATACTCGAATTTAGTCACTACATATTTGAAATGTACATTAAATAATTAGTTTTCTAAGATAACTTGGTATTAGGTTTTACTTAGTTTGACTAATAATGCTAAAGGGAATACTTATAGTCTAAATAGTACATATGCTTAATGTTTTTAAACTCATTAATGACTTTTTTATAGGTATAGAAGCTGTCTTTCTATCTAAAAGACTTAAAACTGGCTGTGTTTTCATCTGCTATACATTTGAGTTGTATTACAGCCTTTTTCTTAGAATATGACTAACTCTTTTTGCTTTTAAGCTTCATGTGGTTTAACAGCAATGACCAGGTGTCTTGCAGTGGCTATGTATACAGTTCAATTTTTGCATATTAGGAAAAGTTTAAATTTAATGAGGCTTTTCTTCCTGTATTGTGAAAATACTTGGAATAGCTTTCTAAGAATGGGACTAAACTCTCCAGAATACACTCATGATAACGAACTGCCTGCAATCTGTTAGATGTTAGGAAAGCCCATTTGTCAGGCTTAGCAGAAATGGTGGATGGCAATACAGAAAAAGAAAATTAGTATGTCATTTCATAGTGTAATTGGTAATGGAACAACTCTGACTTCTGACCTTATACTTGGCAACAGACCTGTGCTTTAGCCAGCTGGTATAAGGTAAATCATCTTTATAATTATATTTTTAAAAGAGTTTCTCATATACCAGCAGAAAAGTTAGGGATATATCTTGTCATCTGTGACAGCGTCTGCCAAGGTCTTCTGCAGAAACCTGTCATATTCTTAGATTTGTCTGAGCAACTATAAATTTTGTTTTAACTTTCATTTTACAGACACTAAGAATACCTCTTAGTCTGAAATATTCTTGTCCTTCTGAAAGCACATGGAAGCTGGCTGTTTCCTCTCTTCTCAAAGTTCTGTCTATCGGACTACCTGTTGCAAGACAGCATGCATCCTCTGGAAAATTTGACAGTATGTGGCCAGAGCTAGCAAATACTTTTGAAGATTTTTTATTCACCAAAAGGTAAACACAATTTCCTTTTTTTTAAAAAAAAAGAAAGGGGGAAAATATTTGTGCATAATTTATTCAGTAAATGTGTCAGTAGAGTTCAGTAAAAATATAAAAATAGCCTTATCTATTCAAATATCTTATCTCTAAGATATTTTATATTTCAAAATTATTTTAATGAATGAAGGAAAAAAGGTAACCAGTCTGTCTACTTTAAAAAAGTATACTTTTAGAAAGTAGTAGAAAAAATTTCATTCAAAAAGTGAAATATCAGAGCAAGAAAGAGCTCGGCTGACCTCTGAATACAAGGCATAGCCTTTCTGACCAGGCCAAGGAATTCCATATGGACTCCCAAGGACATTTATTGTAGGTTTGATAAAGAGTTAGTGATGTGTACTCACTTTGTTCCTTTTTTCGCTTTGAACAGAATTACACAGAAGCCCATATTATCTTGCATTTTTTTCTAGCCAAGATAAATTGATTGCACCTTTAGTAATTAACCACACTTTATTTATAATACTTTGTGAAAAGTGTAGTTAAATAGTCAGATTTATAAGTAGATAGACAGGCAGATGTATAAGTACATGCATAATCTCTCAAGAATGGAATACTATAGATGTGGGCATGTTGAGAAAGTCCAGAAGTGAAAAATAATAACGATCAGAGACTTACACAATCTGATCTATTAGTTTGTTCAACTAAAATATATCAGTAGGAAAACATGGTAAGTCTTCAGAATACGGTAAAAGATTGCTCCAGAGAAGAATTTTTATTGTCCCTTTAGAATGGGTAAAAATGAATTTCAGTACAGGAAAGATTATCTGAGTTAGACATTAAGGAAACCTTTTACTGTAAGGAAGGTTAGGTATTGTAGAAGATCACTTAGAAGCGGAATGGAATTTCCATTTTCTGTGAACATCTGTGGGTAAGCATCTTTTAGGAGTAGTTTAAGTATATCTAATCGTGTCTCATTTTAAAGGATGATGTGGAATATGAAAAAATTACCCTGATTTTCTGTGTGTGATGATTTCGGTAACAAATGACTCTTTCTTTTAAATATAAGAGAGTAGGGTTCTTCTGTACCTAACACTAATACGCTGTGTATTTGTGTGTGTATAGTTTTCAAACACACGCACAAAAATCAGCAACGAAACACAGCTGTATTTACTAGTGATGAATAAATAGCAGCTTGCCCAAACCAGGCAAAAAATAAATACCAATGAAACTTAATTTTAGAGATACATCCTTCAGTGAAAATGTTTGTAATAATGAATGGGTTTGGAATTTCATCAACAGGATTACATGACAATTGAATGAAAAACCTTTCTTTTGTTTTTGCATTTACTTCAAAGAAATACTATGAAATAGGAGGACCTTAAAATAAAGAAGCTCATCAAGACTACATAAAAAGACACTTCAATAATGCTAATTTTTGTTTTGATCCTTCACTGTTTCTTTAATTTAATATAATCTTTGCAGTATCTTGTTTGGTTTTGTTTTCAGCTGGGGTAGTAGTCCTACTTCCATTCTGAGACAGGCAGTCCAGATCAGCTAACAGTCTATAATCAATATCATTATTGGGTTTAGAAAATTAAAATGAAGGTTTTTCAGGTTACTGTAAAAGAATGTGTTTTCACTTAGAATTTACTTTGGGTGTGCACACTACTATTTGCAGTAAATTGATTATTCCTAAATATCTGCAAAACAGATGAAACATACCCCTTTTTATATGTTTTTAGCTGATGCACACTGCCACTGCTACAGTTTTGGGTATTAATGATTCATAAATCCAGGGAAGTAAGATTATTACAGATCTTCAGTGTAAGATAATCCACTATCATCTGCATGACTTTTTTGGCCAAATATGTTGTCTGTTTTTCCTAATTTACAGCAAGTGATTTATACTTTTCTTGAAAGTTGTTGCAACCATAGAAATTCCATCTTAAGATCTTGCTTGCTAGAAACAATCACTGTTGGTGTTAATTCTAATAGCTTTTGCCAGCTGTCATACATGGGTGAATGTTCTCTGGAGGTAAAGGAAAAACAGTAGTTCTGTGAATATTTATGATGCCCTAAAACTTCTCTGTCTTTGCTTAAGTCTGGTTTTGCCTCTTGAGAGACCAGAGGGTATTCTATAATTTTACATACAAAATGTGGTTTAAGGATCAGCATTTTCATCAGAATTAAAGATGTTCTCAGGAAAGTTATATGAAACTTTTTTGTTTTCTCACTTAGAAACTTTAAGGTTCAAAAGAATTAAAAATTTTAAAAATAGGCTGGTAGTTTATAGAACCATATGGCTACAGCAGGATAATTTGGCCTGTTACGATAATTTATGGCCATTATTGTTACTCTGTCCTGGCTTGTTATGAGTAGATGATTTTTGCTTACGTAGTTGTACGTTGCATGGCTGTTGAACGTCTGGTTTGGGGTTGGGTTTTTTGTGTCCCCCTAATGTCCATCTTTTTCTAAATACCACTTTGTCTTCCCAAGTGCATGATCCTCCTACTTATAATTAGAGCCCTATCCCTTGGTAGCTTTAGCGGTAGGTAGCCTTTCTGTTCCCTCTATCAGCCTGAGCCTTGTGGTCCTGAAAAAAGTTAAAGCTAGGAATGGAATACATCTGCCTCGTGCCAGTAGACAGGACAATTAGTAACAGCAGTCATTTCTCCTTTTCTTCATCCTCTTCCTCCTCCTCACAATGCTCCTGAAGCGTGCCTCTCGCTGTGATGCAAGGAGGGCTCTAGAGATAGCTGTGGAAGTTACCCATGTTGAGGTAATTCTCTTCTGATTTCCTTTGGTTAAGTCCTTCTGCACTTCTGTGCAAGATGCTGTGAAACTAGCCTTGGCAAATAGGGCAACCTGTCCCTTTTGTGTTAGAATTTTCTAAATTGTGTCTTTGTGGGTTGTAATTGCAGTATAGGCAGTCTCTCACATTTGTAGTTGTTTCATTTCTAAGTAAACTGAGTTCAGAATTTTCAAATTTACTATATTCTTTCAATTTTTTTCTTTGTTATAGTTGTAATAGAAAATATATGTTAATCATAGTGGTGTCTTATTCCAGAGTAATTTGGGAGAATCTATTCACTGTTTTGAAAGTAACAGCTAAAATTTATCGCTGAATTGAGGTACGCGTCAACCTTCAGATTATAGGAGAAGGCAATGGGAATGTACTTTCCTTTCCAGCTGTCCATGTTGGTGCTTGATTTTAGCCAGCTAGGTGGTATAAAAGCTGTTTTTCAGCACATTCCCTGATTTATTTATATTAACAACGAGTTGTGTTTTTTAAAACTTGTGGTAGTAGTTGGATTTTTGTCTGTATCACCAAAATCAATTAACCAAGCCACAGATAAGATGAGGGCACTCTGTGTTCTTACTTAGATTAGTGACTTGTAAACTTGACTTGGTTTTAGTGACCCTGCTGACCATGACTGTGCCTTACTGTGATGGTGAGTCAGTTCTCCCTGGTGGCTTTCCAACTTGCAAATACGCCATGCAGGACAAGGGGTTTATTAAGTCAGGTGCAGAAGTGTACAAATCTGGCTGCACTGCTGAGGACCAGCAGGGATTGCAAAGGTTCTGGAATGCAAAGAATTTGGACAATGCAGTTCAGAGACACCCCAGGAGGCTATCGGTGAGAGAGAGTAACAGCAGTACTGACTGCATTATCTGGATTTTTACGATTATCCATCATGTCAGCCCTTGTGAGAGGAATACAATCAGATATATTCAGTTAGACCTGAATACAGTTAGAACTGAAAATTTACTTTCTCATGGTGGCATTCTGTAATTTTTCCTAAGTGCTCTGCCTCAAGGAAACTGAGATGTTTTGTGACAAAAATCTTTTCTTCCTCCACTCCTGTATACTTTTTCATACTCCACACCTTCCACAATGTAATGTTCTGCTTGTTCCATGCTATTACCTGTTCAGGCTTCCAGCAAAGCTAGGTAAATATCTTCCTTTTGTACCTACTCTTCAAAAACCTTATTCTTCAAGGCTGACTTAGCACTACTTGGATGGTTCTAAATATGAAATATCTCCATCTCTGTGAAACTTGGAAATGTCTCATTGCAGTCAGTCCTCCTAGCAACACCACATAACAGATTTGGGTAGTTTTTCCCTTTAGCTTTGTTGATTAATATATCCCAGTGCATATTGTCTCATTTTTGTATGCACATTCTCCACGTCTCTACCTGGCTGAGGGTAGAGCAGAAAAATAAAACTTTCTATTTCACTGATGGTGTACATTTTAATCAACATTTTAAACATTTTTTTACTCTAACTCATAATTCTTCTAATCACTGTGGTCCTAGAAAATGCATATGTTAGCCTAATATTGCTCCCACCAGTGAAACTGAGTTGGCATTGGTTAGGCAAGAGGTCACTGTGGTTAGAACCCTTAAATTAAAGCTCTGTGAATCTCTGTTTAAAATAGTGAACCTCCTCTTCATGGTCTTGCCTCTGCCTTTTGGACAGGAACAGGTTTTCAAGCCAACTATGGGGCTGAATGAGAGGAGATACTCATTGATGTTTAAAAAATACAAAGCACAGCGGAAATGGTCTCTGCAGCTTTGTACGTCAAGGAATTTCAAATATAGCCAAAAGAGCCCAAGTAAATGAAAAAGGAAAATGTGAAAATGTTACTGGCATAGAGAATTTACAGCTTCCAAGCAATAAGCGTCAGCTTTTTTTTTTTTTTTTTTTTTAAAGCAAGCTACAGCTGAGGAGGCTTGATAATCTTGATTTTTATTATAAATCAAAATGACATTTAAAAATTAATACATTTTGTGTAACTTAATTTACGCAAAATTGTCTTCTAGTAAGAGCCCAGTCTGTTTATTATTTTATAACATTCTGCTTTCCCAGAGGCTTTCATGGAAGCATGTCAAGCCATTACATACAATAAAATTCAACAGAAGTGTTTGTACATATATAATTTACTAGAGCAGAAGTCTGTGCTCCGTGAGGGAATTAAATCAATACTCTCCAAAAAGATGCTGTGCACAGCAGGACTCTGGGTGGCTGTTAGCTCTTTGTTAGGCTCCGGAGCCCTCCCTAGACAGTGGGCAGCTGCTGGGAGCTCTGTACCTAGGAAAGCCTGCACATAGCAGCAGTCTGCATCGTGCTGCCTCTTATCTTTGCTGGCTCCTGACCCTTCTGGTACAGTTTGGCTGTGTTACATCATACCTGTAAGGCTTTTGAACCCTAGATAGATGTTTCATGTAGATACCTTACTTACAAAAATCTATTTACTTGGGAGTAATTTGCTACATGAACAAGCATGTAGCATAATCTGTAGCATATGTGACAGATCAGATATGGATGCCTGGACAGAAAGGTCTTAAAACCTCTTTAAAGTAAACCTCAGCACAGCAAGTCAGTTGTAAATTAGGCAGTTTCAGAATGAAAGCTTCCCATGTATTTTAACATGACCTGCATGTGTGTGCATCATAATATCATAATAGTTTACGTTGCTATTGAAAGGTTTTGCATAGTTAACTTCTTTATATGTTACAAAACATACTGACTGAACAGCTACTTAATATTTTTATTTTCAACATATAACTCCAATTTTCCTGACTGCCTAACACACAAACCAATAATAAATACAGTATTTAATATGTTCTTATTAATATTTTCTTTTTTGTGTCTGTAGTCATACATGTAACACTTGGATGTTTCACAGATGGTAGTGAAGTTATATACATAAAATCTCTTTGAGGAAGGGAGATAAATTTATTTTTCAAGCAGGAACATTGGTACATATTGTCATAAATGTGAAAACTGAAAATTATCTGTAGCTGTGCAGACTGAAATTCAGGTGTCTCCTGCTAAGCATCTACAAGATGGGGGGGGGGGGCGGAACTTATCTTGGAAAAATCTCTTATTTGACTTAGTGGGTATCATATAGGAGCACTGGGAAGAAAAACTCACCTGTTAGCCAAGCTAACCAGATTTGAATGAGATTTAGAAGCCTCCAAAGTTCTTAAACTTTTCATTAAAATTGGCAGTGGGATGGAGAAGACAGGCCCAGACGAATACCGTTATGAGGATAAGGCTGGCATAGGTCCACAGTCGTGTTTTTGGCAGCTGCCTTGCCAGTGAGCACGTGCTCAGCTCTGAGCTATCCACCACATGTCTCCCTCCTAGGGAGGGACATGGGGGTGGAGGAAAAGCTGGAGGCTGGGGAGGGAGTTTGGAAATAAGCCAGCGGATGCCAGTCTGCTTGTCACCACAATACAGCACCGATTCCTCTGCTTACAGAACAGCTTGGTTCTTTGTTCAGTCCAGAGCTCTGTTTTCCACACATCTGCCTATTCTGCCATAAATTAGGCAGGGAATGTGGCAGATTGATCCTATTATTTTCCTTCCTTCTCAGTAGTGACCATCCTGTGTACTTAATCAAACAATTTCTCTGGACAAAATAAAGCATCGTCTAATTTAAGATGCATCGTAACACACAAATATACACAAATATACATCTCTTAATTCCAGTATTTCTAACCATTCCTTTCAAGTGGTCAAATTTCTAAACTGTTCCTCAGTTATTTTAAAAAGACAAAAAGTAAAATTATGGGGAAGGAGAGAATTTAATATGTTAAATTATATTGAGCTTTTATAGCACCTTGTCTCTGATTTTTATTAGTGCTACTACTTATTCCATTAGCTCTAATAACGTTACCTTCCATGCAAATCAGACACTTTGGAAGAACTGAACCCATAATCTAGTGGGTTTTGCAACTGTCTTTGAATTTCAGAAGGACATAGGCATGAGGATTCTGACTTCTGCTTTATGTCAGAAAAACAAGGACAGCGTAACTAGGTCAGAACAGACACACACCTAGACCTGTCTGCTGTTTCTGTTGGATTACTGGGATAACTGAGGAAGAGTGTAAGGTGACCACGTAGTGATATTTTCATTATGTGCTCCCAATTTATGTAGCTCAAAGTTCCTGTACCACAGGTTGTCATTGGCTCATAATCAGTTTTTCTTCTAATAATTTGGCTAACTGTATGTTGAATCTATATAGATTTTAGCATGCAATCCTATGATATGGGATTATAAGCAAGGTATTTCAAAGTTCATCTATTGTATGAAGTATCTTTTTTGATTATTTTTTTTTTTTAATTATTATTATTTTTTCCCTGAACCTGCTGCTTGATTCCCTGCCTTCAAACCCTTATTTATGGCAGAAATTAGACATGAAGCACTTCATTTATATGTGCAGGAGAAGGAGATCTGTAAAGCGAAACAGTTCATGATGAGGATGCATCACAGACAGAGTGCTGCCTTTAGGTGTTCTATTTTGGAGTAACTCTAGTCTGGCTCCCTGTCATGCAGTCATCTATGACAGCTAGATTGTAGATGCTTGGAGTACATCTTTTGGTTCAGTTTCAGCAAAAAGGAATGGAGTTCTATGCACTGTAAGACCAGATGTGAACCAAGGCTTATAAATGGGGATGTTTAAAAAATTAACTGGAAAAGCCCCTGTCTGATCCAAACTAAAATACTGAGGTAGGGCACATCAACTGAAGTAGTTGATTGCTGTCCAAGTAGGAGGCCTTTACTCTTTCTGTCTTGCTGAGGAACTTGGCCCAGTAACTTAGCAGAAGCATAATCCAGCAAAGGAAAGGGAATTTGCATCCACTTAACAAGTAGACCAGTAAGTACAAGGAACAACTCAATGAGATAAAACTTCACCAGAGAAAACTGCTTGACTGATAGTTGCCATAAAATTTGCAACGAAATGATACAAAATCTCCAAATTTAGAAGCAGGTAAGGTAGGATCTTGTAAAGCATTGGGTAATCTTAATGGTTGAATCACTTCTGAACATTTCATTTGTGAAAATTTTTTATATATAGTGGAAGAATTGCAGAAAGGTTTGAATTTCTTCAAAATTATTGTTTGCAAAATAGGTTTGTTTCTTCATAAAGTTCATTAAGGATGAGAACAAATATATCATTTCAGTTATCAAGGAAAGAGACAAAGTAATGTCCCATTAATGAGAAGTGTGTTTCCTTAATGCAAAAGAAAATGTAAAATTAAAATGAAGTTTTTTACAAGTGTGCTGCTGAAAATCAAGTCTCTTGTGTAGTGAGATTAAAAGTAAAAAGTAATAAACTTGTGATGCCCTGATGATACCTTCACAGACTCATTTAAACAGATATTGTGACTTTTGCACATATAAGACGAGAGAGTACTTTGAGATGCGTATGAAAAACGGTGTTGGTGATGCAAGTCCTTATTCAGGTCCATCAGTTGTAACTCTTCAATTTTAGTGTTTTACTACTTTTTTTTTTCCTTTAAACCATTTTTATCTTCATTATTCATAAGATTTTATTCACAAATGTTAATCATTACCATATCATAGTACCAACTTCATGCAAGTAATAACTTTTCATGTAATATGTTTTCCTCTACTTATCTCCTTACACATGTTGTGAATTTAAAAGTATAATGTAGTATTTTTATTTTTAGTACACCTCCTGATAATCTCTCAATTCAAGAATTTCAGAAGAATGAGAGTATTGATGTCGAGGTAAGGAGACTAAAAGAAATATACTGTTCTGTCAAACATAATGAGATAGTGACATTCACAGATTGCATTTGATTCTGAAATATTTTTTTTTTAAAGTTACTCATTCATTATTTTTTCCATGATGCTTTTTCCCATTTTGAAAACAAGAGAAGAAATTCATAGGCTTAGAATCTGCGTGCTTCAGAATTATGCAAAACGTAGGAAGCAGCATGCCAAAAACTACTTCTTGTCTATTCAAGTTCAAAACAGCGCAGAGTGGCTAAACCAGAATGTGTTTCTGCCTCTAACCCATTATCTGATTCTTACTTATTATGTTATTGCCAAGCAATTACACAGGTAATTGTAAACCATGGAGGAAGCTGACAATTAAACCTAAAGTGAGTGCTTTCCGTGTTGAGGGGGACATTCAATCAGCAATGACATTGTTGCCCTCCAGATGTGATCTCAGTATTGAAAAGCTTGTGCATAAATGGAGAAATAATGTCTTGTTTGTGCAGTACAGAGGCCGCTGTAATTGTAAAAAGAGATCATGTTTGGTTGGATAAGGCCGGAGAAAATTAGAAGACGATACTTGGAATGAAGAGGGACTGGTCCCCTTTCACTCCAGGACAAAGAGATGTGGCAGACCCAGGGATTGGGGGTACAAAGGAAGAGGGGTGGCAGAGAAGACATGGCGATATCTGGGGGGTTTGATCTCCTGTCATCTTTCCAGAGTGGCAGCTGGGACACAAAGATTTCTGGATGAAAAGCAGTAGTTGCGTCTGCAATGAGCAGAATTCTGAGATCTAATGCATTAATTTATGGAGATCTAAACCCGCTGTGTTCCTGAATGGAAGCATCAAGACCAAGGATAGGAACCATTTCAGTTAATGTGCATTGCCTTAAGCTTGTTTAGATAATTAACTCACTTGTTCTGCTTTGCAGATGTCACATTGTAAGCATGTGGTATGTGTGTTAACGTCATAGTGAGGATATTGAATTGGATGGAGGGAGAGAGAGGTTCCTAATGTCAGATCTTCTCTTTTCAAAACCATTAATTCAATTTGAAGAATATACTTCAAATGTCAGTGGAAATCTGAGTGATAACTGCTTCAGAAACTGACAAAAATGGGGGGGAAAAAAAGTTTATTATTTCAAGTTTAATGTTACATGCAAGACCACAATTTTTAGACATCTCTGTAAATTTTAAAAGCGAGCATTGGAGGATATTGTGAAGTCTCATTAGGCATGTCTCTTGTTTAGTGTTTCTGTTGTCTTCGTGCTAGAGTTACAACTTTAATATTCAGAAAATTAATATAAATATATTTCATTTATTTTAGGTGGTGCAGCTTATCAGCACAGAGATACTGCCATATGCTAATTTTATTCCTAAAGAATTTGTTGGTCAAATAATGACTATGCTCAACAAAGGCTCAATACATTCTCAGTCATCCTCCTTTACAGGTATGGTACTTGAATGACAAAAGATAAAGAAAATGGTGTTTAAATCTACTAGAAAGTAATGAAAATGTTGAGAGTACTTATTCTGATAAAGACCTGAAGTTCCATGGCATGTATTCAGTATCGACTGTTTGATATCCAGCTTGTTTTTATAAACTATATTTTATTTAATGAAGTTGCCCAGCATTCCTGGCAATTTTAAAAAAAATTATCTCCTGAACTTATTGGTCAATATGATATATAATATTGTATTTGTGTTACTTTGTATTTATATTTTCTACATAGTTTGTTTTGCGTTGTGCCAGCTGAAATAGTTCTAACAATGATTTCAGGTAATTTTAAGACAGACAATCTTAAAAACCAAATGACCTTAGCATAACTATATCGTGTACCTAACCATATAGGTAGCCTTTAAGAAAAAATATTTGTATTTTTTCTTAATTTTTGGGAAAGATGAAAAAAATGGACATAAGCCATTAAAGGGAAAAATATTTGGATTGTGCAGTACCAAATATTAGTACTTATGATGTAGAACAAGAGTTGCTGCGTTTTTTTTTTAATTGATTTCATATGTTTTATTATTAAAGCAATGTCAAATAGGTGACGTTACTGAATGCGTTGCATATTTTCTCTTCTATTTTTGGAACTATTGTAGCTGTTGCACCATCACCTTTTCTTAGAATATATTCTTAGTATTTGTTGATATCACTGTTTATCTTTTTTTAATACTAGAGGAGCAATAACCTTTTTGCAAAATATAACATACTGATTGAAATGCAACATTTAGTGTATTGGCATGCACACTGCACAATTAAATACGACATTTTACTTGACAGAAGCCGAAATAGATATTCGAATGAGAGAAGAGTTTTCTAAGGTGTGTTTTGAAACACTGCTCCAGTTTTCATTCAGTAATAAAGTCACAACTCCTCAGGAAGGCTACATCTCTAGAATGGCACTTTCTGTGCTGCTGAAAAGGTCACAGGATGTATTGCATCGCTACATAGAAGATGAGAGATTGAGTGGCAAATGTCCTCTTCCACGGTACGTACATTATCTTTAGGAAATGAAAGGTGTTGTCAGTACTTTGTGAGAAGAAGATTGCATCCAAAGTATCAGTCAGTAAAAAAATATTGGGCTGGGGGGGTGAAATTTAAAGCTAGGTAAATGTTTGTGAGGAAGACATTTCGAAGAAGATGCCGATACCAATTTTTTCTTGAAAAAGCTTTAAATAATAATGGGCGTATTCAGTGCTGTTACATAGACAATAGGAATGTGACTTAGTAACTAAGATTTTCAGTTAGTGTTTCTGATAGCTATAACATAGTATTTCTGAAATCTGACTTCTCTTTATTTCCAGTAGAGCTATGTATAGTTTCTAAATTGAGAGGTGGAGTCTCCTCAAAAATAAGATAAAATATCTAAAAAGCAACATTGTGAATCATTACTGAAGTAGTTGTTCTTGAAACAGAAGAATTGACCAAAGTATCAGGAAATTCTTTAAAATGGGAACTTATTTAAATTTCACTTAACTTTTGAAGGTTTTGATCATGAAAGATTAAATTTATTATTTTCAAGTTACAGTTAATCATGTACATGAGTATTTTCAGATTGAGATGTGTGTACTGTTACTGTTTCCAGTACCACATTTAAAGCTATCCTAGCTGAAGCAACAGCAATGATGGTGGGAAAGTTAAAGACAATGGTAGCCTTAATATCTAAATATCCTCTTTTTGGTAGGCTTCATTGCTACTGTTTCCATTACGTGTTTTTTAATGTTGTGTAAATTTCATAGAAAACTTAGATTCTTGAAACAAAAATGAGTAGTTGACTGTTTGCATTTTTCTCTTTGTAGGCAACAAGTAACAGAAATCATATTTGTTTTAAAAGCTGTCAGTACTCTCATAGATTCACTTAAAAAAACTCAACCTGAAAATGGTAAGTTATTGTTAAACAACATGGTTCTAAACAAGATAACACTATATCTGCCACAAAGACGTATTTATTCTTTCCTGTAGTAATTTTCACACAAATTTGAAAGAAAAGTGTAATTTGTAAGATTCAGTATTTTGTAATTCTTTGTATATGTAGGTGGCAGGTAGACTGAAAAAGAAAACACAAAATTAGGAAAATTATTAACGTTGCCTGAAATCAGGGTTTTGTTCCCTTTTGAAAACAGAGCTAAACCAGAGATAAGCAAGGAAGTGACGTTATAAATAAGATTCGTGCTACAATGTTTAATTTCACTTGTTGAAAATAAAACTTGACTAACAAACTTTGCTATGGGTATTTTTGTGTCTTGGTCCAGTGTTTCTCCCTCTGCTTTCTATAGCTCTTGTAATCTGGAATGATTTGAAACTAATAGGCGGCCTCATGGCTGACAAGTTTCCAAAAGTGAAATACGCATCCAGTTCAGTTTTCTGTCAGTAGCTGAGAAAAGCAGGCAGAAAAATGTACATGTGTTATGGATTTAATAACAGTAGTATCTTCAATTTGTCAGTTCTTCATCCAGAAAACACAGTGAATGACTCATAGGTGGAAGCGCAGGTGTGTAGCACCATTGTAAGGATATCCCAGCTGGCTTCCAGCTGCTGCTGGAAAAAAGAGTATGGCCCTCCTGCAAAAATCCTACATCATATCCGAGAGCTCCATACAGATGTCGTAGTGTCTATATAGCACTGGGTACCTGTGTTTGGGCACCTGAACGTGCCCTTCTTTATACAGGTATTGAAAAAATCTATTGTAAGAATTTAGACAGTCATAAGTGATTGAATCTGTTCTTGTCTTCATTGCAGTTGATGCTAACACGTGGGCACAAGTTATTGCCTTGTACCCGACTTTAGTAGAATGTATCACCTGCTCATCCTCGGAAGTGTGCTCTGCTCTGAAAGAGGCACTGGTTCCCTTTAAGGACTTCATGCATCCACCAGCATCCAAGGTACAGAATGGAGAGTCTTGACCCCATAAAACGTTTTTTTTTTACTTTTGAAGGAGAAAAAGTATCCAAAATATTTGTTCCTGGGTGAAGTTTCTCTGAGGAAATCTCTTGTGACTAGTACTTTGGCAACCAGTGCTGACTGCCTTTTAACTGTACTAACAAGAGCTCAGTAATTCATTAATATAGGCTATATCTCAAAGGTTCCAGAGTGAGTAGCAGTGCAAACCTTTAATAAATTTAACTGAATAGTTGGAATCATTTATAATCTAATGTACTTGCTACAGTATCTTGAAGTGGTGATTGAAAAGTGGGCTTATGTACAGCTTGTTGTGTATGTGTTAATGATGTAATTAAGAATATTTCAATTCAGTCAGATTTATTAGGCTGGTATTTTGCACCCTTTTTTTGAAGTACGAATTGTACTAAAATTTTATGCAAGATGGTACTGTAACATTCCATATATCTGTAACCAGCCTTTGTAAACAAAGGGAACTGATATACTTGTGTGTATAATAAATGGTACAGTTCTGTATAAAATAGTTGCATTTATTATTTAAATTCTTTTTAAAATATTGATAATGTTAAATGCTTGAAAATGTATTTATTATGAATAAGTTGTATGCTTGCATTTTTACTTACAGTTTGCCTTCTAAATTGCCAGATATGCTTATTCATATCTGATTATGTTGTTAGTTTTTGCTTAATTGAATGTATCTTCTTTATGGCCATTGGACATCTAACAAAGGGTCATATGACAAAAGATTGCAGCAAGCAGTCAGTAGTCTGCTGATCTCAAACTTCAAAGTAGTTGATCTGGAATAAGTTTGAATATGCAGAAATCCACTGTAGCACTTCAACACTACCATACCTCACTTCATAACATATTTCAAGATGTTTGTTCTACTCAACTCTATCAATTTTTGTAGTTGCAGCCTTGCTTTAAAAAAAAAAAAAAACAAACACAAAACATATTTGAGGGTTGTTAGCCTTTTTTGACCTTCTTGGCAGGTATCACAGTCTTTGAATCATGACCCAAGAAAGGTGATTTCAAATATCTGAAATACTTGGCTGTAATATTTTGTTCAGTAATTTTAAGTGCTTTGTTTTGTAATGTCTTTTCAACCCAAACAAATTGTTCTAATCTTTTAATTATAAACTGTGTCTGATATAAAACCATGAGAAAGTGTATTTTTGAAAATAGTTACTCATTTAGAAGTACAGTAAAATTTGTCATTAAGTAAATGTGAATTTGTTTCACTTTCATGTAATACACAATTGAAGCAAAACACTTTTAATAGTATTGTTTTTAAAGTTTGTGACTTAGCATTTAAATTGTTAATTATGATTTCAATAATGTTTCACCTGTATTCACATATTTTTTAACCTGTGATGTGAAAGCACAAAG
>JAAGAY010008272.1:16047-28338 GCA_011801015.1 Ardeotis arabs
GGTGGGGGGTGGGGTGGAGACAGGTGCCTTTCTATGGATTTCAGAATTTCAGAGTTTACTTTTAGGTTTCTGTTCCTTAAAGACTTTTGTAGCTATTAAAAGAGATTATCATCCATAAGAAATGGTATTATATCTGTTTGCTTTACACTTTCCTGGCTAAAGGGACGTTGATCGATACATGTGAGTAGATGTAAAAGTTGCAGGAGCTTTAAGTTGAAGGTGTCATGAACTGGTCAGGGTTAGAAATACCCTGTGTGAATAGTGTTATACAAGCAGGGCTTTGAACAGCTCAGTCCCATAGGTTCCAGGTTAGTGTCCTTTTTAAAAGCTTTCTGCTTCAAAGTGCAGTAAACACTACAGATGCTTCAAGGACCTTGCACATTTCTCTGTGGCTAAAGTTGCATGGAACTTAATCATCAAGCGTGGGTAGTTAATTTTAGAGAACACACAGTTTACATTAAGGCAGCAAATGCTTCCCATTAATAGAATTTGTGTCAAAACAGCTTATTTGGAGGAGCAGTTCCAGTATGGTGCAGAACTGTATACTGTCCCATATACAGATAACAACATTATCTGTACTCTGAAAGTGAAACCTGGCAACTGCTCTCCTAATTAGTGGAAGATAGGTCAAGGTCTGTGAGGTCATTAAAGAAGCAAACTGTGGGGTAGGAAAGAAGGGTATTAATTTGTTTTAGAATATATTATCTTAACCAGAATTTCTGGAAAGAGGTGTGCAGACCAAACTCTGGGTGTTTGTTTCTGATTAATTTCTAATTGGTTTTTCAGTGATAACACAGATGCCTTCTGTCCAGTGAAGCAAATCTTCAGCTTTATCTGTATTTTAAAAAGGGGGTGTATAAGTCTTTCCTAACTCTAGAGCTTAGAAAATTTACCATCTATGGACATTAATCTTCAAAAGGTTTTGAAATAAACTACCAATGAGGTAACTTTCCTTCCTTTCCTCTTAATTACAAAATGAATAATATCTGTGCTATTTGAGGCATGTTTTTGGCATGCAGGCTGAGGTTGACTATAGTCTAACCGCATTCTTGTATTTTGTATAATTGTTTGAGAACTAAAACCAAAGCTACTTAGTTTAGAAAAGAGGGGGTTTTTGTTGACTCATTTTTATCTGTGAATAACAATCTGTTTACTGTGCCTTCATGTCCAGCAATCGAATATTTGGATGGAAGCACGGACAGGGTAGCCTGGAAAGATTAGAGAGAGATTGTCTGAGCGGCTAGGGATCAGGTAAGGAAGGCTGAAGCCCTGACAGAATTAAATCTGGCCAGGGGCATCAAGGGCAACAAGCGAAGCTTATTTAGGTACACTGGGGATAGAAGGAAGATCAGGGAGAATTTGGGCCCTCCCTGTGAGGAAACAGGAGACCTGGTTACCCAGGACATGGAGAAGGCTGAGGTACTCAATGACTTTTTTGCCTCAGTCTTCACTGGCAAGGGTTCTAGCCACATCGCTCAAGTCACAGAAGGCAAAAGGGACTGGCAGAATGAAGAACCACCCACTGTGGGAGAAGAGCAGGTTCAGGAACATCTAAGGAACCTGAAGGTGTACAAGTCCACGGGACCCGATGAGATACATCCAGAGGTCCTGAGAGAACTGGCAGATAAAGTTGCCAAGCTGCTGTCCATCATATTTGAGAAGTCATGGCAGTCTGGTCAGGTTCCTGCCAATGGGAAAAGAGGAAACATAACCCCCATTTTTAAAAAGGAGAACAAGGAAGACCCAGGGAACTATAGGGCGGTCAGTCTCACCTCTGTGCCTGGCAAGGTCGTGGAGCAGATCCTTCTGGAAACCATGCTAAGGCACATGGAAAATAAGGAGGTGATTGATGACAGCCAACACGGCTTCACTAAGGGCAAATCATGCCTGACCAATTTGGTGTCCTTCTATGATGGGATTACAACATTGGTGGACAAGGGATGACCAACTGATGTCATCTACCTGGACTTGTGGAAGGTATTTGACACTGTCCTGCACAACATCCTTGTCTCCGCGTGACATCTGTGGAGAGACATGGATTTGACAGATGGACCACTCAGTGGATAAGGGATTGGCTGGATGGCCACACTTAAAGAGTTGTGGTCAACGTCTTGATGTCCAAGTGGAGACTGGTGACGAGTGGCGTTCCTCAGGGGCTGGTATTAGGACCAGCCCTGTTTAATATCTTTATTGGCGACATTGACAGTGGGATAGAGTGCACCCTCAGCAAGTTCGCTGATGACACCAAGCTGTGTGGTGCCGTCGACATGCTGGAAGGGAGGGGTGCCATCCAGAGGGACCTTGACAGGCTGGAGAGGTGGGCCTGTGCAAACCTCATTAAGTTCAGCAAGGCCAAGTGCAAGGTCCTGCACATGGGTCGTGGCAATCCCAGGCACAAATACAGGCTGGGCGGAGAATGGATGGAGAGCAGCCCTGAGGAGAAGGACTTGGATGTGCTGGTGGACGAGAAGCTCAACATGAGCCAGCAATGTGCACCTGCAGCCCAGAAAGCCAACTCTTAGAAGTAACCTACAGTAGTTATTTGCTTATCATCAGAGATGCTTATCTAACAGTTTTGTTCCCTTGTATACATGCATGCTTCTCCACCTGCTTTATTGGTGAAGTGTAGAATGTTACTGGACATCAAGCCACATGAAATACATGGTCACCGTTAGTTATTTACAGGAGCAAGTAGGAGTCTGTGAAACTTCAGTTGTTTATTACCATGTTCTGCAGATAGGGGTTTTTTTTCCACTGAGGTTGAATTGTTTCATCTTGCCAAATAGCAAACCTTCTCACAGTTGATCTTGAACTCTTCAGGCAAGGTATTTTTAATGAGGCTAATGCCTTTCTTTTCGTCAGCACATGGCAAACACAAGTACTAGTCATCAATGTATTCTACAGAAAGTTCAAGACACTACTGTTCTTGGGGAAAAAAAACACCATATTTTCTCCTCATCTGTTTCTGTACAGCTCAGTTCTGTGTCTTTCACTACCTGTTCACCTCAAATTTGCAGTTTGCTACTCGTTTCCTATGGGGGCAGGCATCTTCTACAACCTTCAGCTTGAATTTTCCTGAATAAAATAAGGTGAGGCTCTACAAGTGAAACAAGGAATTGTTATGCACAGTTGCAGTGCAAGTGGTGCACATTCTGACTGTAGATTCTGCTACGTCTCTATAGGGCTGTTCAGAGTGGAGTGTGTCAGAAGGTCACAAACAAGGCAGCTAGGGTGCAGATTTTGTTTAATTTGGGATCCCACGTAGTGCACGGACATGGCCTGCACCTGTATACGTACAGGATTTAATTTCCATCAGAAAAATAATGGTTGATAAGAGTATTTGTATTCCCTGAGAAAAGCAAATTTAAAAAAAGTAATTAATTGAACTTCTTCATAGATGAAAAGACTTTCCTCCTAAAACATTGGCTGATAGTAGCTTCCAGTAACTTTTTGTGCTTTAAAAATGTGAGTTAGCTTAATTTGTATTTCATTGTATTCAGTGGAGGGTCTACAGTTTGACTTTACAAGGGGGGAAAAATATTATTAATGTTGTCTCAAAAGATCCCAGTCTACTATGTCTAATTCTTTGGAATTTTTTCAGTTGTACAGCCTCAGACTCTAGTAACTTAGAGTATATTCATAAATCTTGGAAATTAATTTCAGATTACGTGATGACAACACTAGGATGTTCCAGTTGTGTCCTTACGTATAGCAGTGGGTTCTACTGCCATCCCCTTTTATTTTCCTGTTTGTTTGGGTTTTGGTTTATACTTCATGATAATGTAAGAAAAAAATCTGAATAATTTCATATTGGAGTTGAGACAAAAGCATTTTTCTATAGTGCCTTTGTATGCCACTGTACTCACAACATTCTTCTTTCAGTGTTTTTTGAAGTTTTACTTGTTCTGAAAAAATAATGTAGATCTACAAATATAGTTCACTATATATGTATGCCCTGGTACTCATATAAATTTAATTGAGACCTTGCTTATTGTAACAAAATGTGAACTAGCAACTCTCGTTGTGGTTCTGTTTTGTTCTTCACCCTAAAGAAATTGTAACATCATTGTAGAATACGTTCAGCCTTGTACTTAATACTGTCTTTCTAGATGTATCTGTAAGAGAAGATCTACAGAATTTCTAGTTTCTTTTTCTTGAAAATAGTATTTTGGGAAGTTACTATATGTGAAATAAACTATATAGGAATAAATCAAGTAAAATATTAACAATGTTTACAGTTTATAAAGTCATCCTATGCAGTTATGTGGAATAAGAAGAAAATTCTTCATAATTTCTACTTTCTTTAGGCATTGGGCCATGAAAGTGATGAGGTCCACAAAGTTACGCTTTTGTTTATGCAAGTAGTTAAGACTCCTGTAGCAGTTACATATCCTGTATGACTGCAAAGCTAGCGGAAGACTGAACTTTTACTGGGGAAGCAGAGTGAATTGTTACTGCTTGACACCTGTGTCAGCAGCGGGGAAAAAAAAAGCCCAACTGAAGCATGAATGTCATCTGTCTTTGAAAAGGATATGCGCTATTCCTTTGGACTTTGAGACCATTTTCAGTTGCTCCAAACATATCACTGTAAACTTCCTTGCTTCTTTGAGGTTTCTTCATTTTAGTGTTCAGATCAGGAGGACTTCATGAGCTGTGCACATAAGCAAGAATTCATTTGAACCAAACAGTTGCTAGTTTCTCCTTGGTTTTTTTTTTTAAGCTAAATTTAGAGATACATGTTGGGTTTTTTTGTTTGGTGGTTTGTTGTTTTTGTTTTGTTTTGTTTTTTTTTTTTAAAAGAAAGCAGTCAGTTACTGCTGAGTCATGAATGTTGCTTAAGCTGTACAGAACAGTCCTTTAATGAGCTTTTACCTCTAAGAAGCAATCTGGTAGACATTTTATTTCCTTTCTCTCTCTCCAGACTAGTTACTAACTGGCTTAAGAAGGGAATCTGTTTATTTGTCTTCTCTAAGTGACTTACCTGTAAATGCTTACTCACATTTACTACATCATCACTTACTATTTTGCTATCTGATCTGTTACTTTATTCCTCAGTAAACAGTGTCTTAACAGACAGATTTGCCAGTGTTTGTTCTTTCTCCCTGGATTTCGCACCCCTATTTTCTGAGAAGACTTTTCTGTGTGCGCTTTTCTTCAGTTTTAAGTTTTGGGGGCAGAGACTATTTGTCTACACAGTAATTTCCATATCAGGGCAAGTGCAAGTCCAATAAAAATGACTGTAAAAGTCTACGTAGAACACAGATTTCATTTCGGGAGTAAATACTCTTTAGGGTTCACAAGTTTGTTTCAGTTATAAATGTGTGTTTTGCAGTAGCGATATAACCATATTACAGTTGCAGTATTACCTTCTTGAATGCTGGAAAATGTATCAGACAAGGCTGCTCATTCCTTGTGAAGAAAGACAACAGAACTCAAAAGTTTCTTTGCTTCTTACAGCCTTTAAATTTTATTCAGTTGAAAATACAGATATAATGATGATGGCAAGGATGTGCAAAGAAGCAATCTCTTTAGATTTTGAATTACACAGAAGTCTTTCACCCAAAATGGTGAAATTGTATGTAAAGCAGGAAGAGGAAGCTGTTGCTAGATGAATGTAGAAATGGTCAGGAAGAAGGAAGCTTTATATGATAGGTAAAGCTTAAAAATCAGCTCAGCGAATCATACGAATCTTCAAATTGAATCAGAACTGGATGATTGAGCAGTGGCTTTTTGTGCTTACAGTGCAAATGGGCAGTATATTACAGAACAAAGTCTACAAGGACCATACAGAAAATAAAATAATTATTTCCTCTTTCTGTCCTTTGAAGTCACTTAAGGATTAATTTAGTTATCTTCCATTGTATAAAACTGTTTGAAAATGTGCATTTTTCCATTCCAGTGCAGTCTTTTACGTTTATTTTAACATCTAATGTTCTATTAGAAACATGTAATTAAGAACTTGGCTGTTACTATTGAGTGTTACCAATATAAAAATATATGGTTGTTCTCTGGGGAAACAATACTTTTAAATGTTTCATTAGAAAATGCAGTATTTTATTAAAAATTTAGCTAAAAAAAAAAAATTAATGAAAAAAGGAACTCAACTCAGATTAAAGGATGAGAACCTGAGGGATCTAAACTTGTGCTAATCTAATGCAGTACTCAGAATTTCCAAGCTCTGTCTAAGAGCACAGTTTGCACCTGGAAAGGAACCTGAAAAGCCCACACTTAAAACTTTGAATATATGAGAATGGCTTTCTCCAGAACCAAATTTGCAATAGAAGTCATCATTAGAAGAAACGTCCCTAGTTTCCAGAGATGCAGATAATTCAGAAAATAAAATATACTGTGTGTATTTTCTGTCCATTTATTCTGATCTTTCATTCTGTCATTGTTCTCCATGTCACGTTCAAGCGGGGAGCGTTCCAAAACATTGTACTTTGTGTACATGTGCGTAGTATGTGCATAGTGTTGTGAAAGAATCAGCTATGAAAATGTTACTTGTGTGGCACCTATTAATAACATTTTTCTTCCTCCTTTAGCTTAGTGACCTGAAATTGTGTTCCTTTAAGAATTCTCAGGAATGCCTTCCAGTTCTATCAATAAAATATTCTAAGCTAATGTATGGTGCTCATTATGAGCCTGGTTTGGTACAAAAACACATTCTCTTTTAATTATTACTGTTTGCACATGCAGGTGAGATTCAGATTTCATCTCTAGCATCTTTAGGTAGGATGTAAACTGTTTGAGACCTTATGGCTAACAGGGTATGGACAATCTTTCCTGGCTGCAAGTTATGAATAAATTTAGTGAGTAAGGTCTGTGCAGTTTTTAGTTTATTTCCAGTCTCAGGAAAGAGCTTCTCAAATGGAGAGCTTCAGTAGCACTTGTGCAGCAGCATAAAAGCAGGCTTTGTGGATAAGAGTACTTTCCTCACATGAAGTTTGCATCATGTTTTAAGAACTCATCAAGTGTAAATGTTGTTTAATATCTGAGTTATAGTGTTCAGATTTATGTCGTCTTCACAGTATCTGACTGCTGTCTAGTTTAGGACAGACAGCATTACACCCTCTAGGAACCAGTTGCTGGGATCAAGAATTACTACATCAGCAGCAAGTGAAGAAAAAAATGGGATGGTTTAAGACAACTTGTCTAAGAAAGATAGTGAAATTAAATATTGATGATTCCTAGGGTGGATGGAGAACATCGAAATAAAAATCACTGGACTTCAAGAAGGCAGACTTTAGAAAAGTGGTAGGTATGATCTCACAGAAGACAAGTCTGAGGCGAGAGAGGAACTGAGAAGATAAGACAGTTCCCTGGAGATGCGAAGGTCATGACTGAAAGTATATCCCAGTGCAGGAGATGGAGACTAGCTGTAATAAGAGACCAACTCAATTAAATGAGGAATTTCACTGACTTCAAACACAATCTGGGGAGGCCTACCAAAGGTGGAAATTCAGATGCCACCAAAGAACAGTGTTAACAGATCGGGATGAAAGTAGATGAGATACAACTGTCAACTGACCGAAAATAAATATGTAAGCAGTAAAAGATTTGTGCTAACAAAAGTACTGACTACTTAAAAGATGACGGCTGTTGACACAAGCGATCGTGTGTTTGGTCCAGATTTGCAATTTTTGTGTTGAATTTTTTTTGTTTGTTTTAGTGATGACTGATCCAAAAAGTAAAAAACCAACTGCCAGTGTATTGCTTGTACAATTGCTATGAGTGACAAAGATTGAAGAAGCTTACTTAGAAAAAGGAAAACAGGTCGAAAATAGTTATGTGTTGTCGAATTGACTGAGCCTAAAGAATTTCTTCCTGGTATTTAAAGAACTAATCTGAAGAACTTCATCATTTTTAAGATCATCTTTGAAAACTAATGTAAAACAAAAGAAGTACCATATGACTGGAAAAAAGCAAAAATGGTGCTTTAACTTTTTAAGGACAAAAATGGAGATGATGATGGAAATTATAGATCAGTTGGCCTGGCTTTTTTTTTTTTTTCTTCTGACAAGTAAAAATGATAATCTGCTGTTAGCATCAACAAGATACCCATGATATGCATATCAACTGATAAGTATTTGCTAGGATCAAGTCACATAAACCTAGTCAAATTTATTTCTATTAAAAAGTGACAGATCTTGTGGATGAGGATAAGAACTAGGTGCTCAAACTTGATTTAGTAAGGCTTTGGACACTGTTTCACATTACTCTCTCATAAACAAACCATGGAAACAGAGTCCAGCCAAGAAGACAGGACTCTAAAAGCAAGAATGAGCTGATCAGGATCAGAGTGTGCAGATTTGGATTCTACATGTTGCGTCTCTGAATACAGTACAGGATAAGAGAGTGTGTTTACTAAATCGGTAGCAAATTGACAGATGTATTACAAGGATGCTAGAAAACAGCATTATAACTCAATATCTCAGTTGGCAAAATGGTCTCCCAAAAATGAGGATGCAGTTCATCAAGATGACTGTAAGATGCTGCTGTTAAGCAGCAGTCAGCTTTTTTCTGTTTAATTTTGCCAGCTTTCTGGAATAGGAGACTTGAATTTCAAAACAGTTTTGATGGTTTTCCTTAGAAAATTGCTCCAGTGTTAAAATGGTTGTCAGTGCAAATAGCTGTCACTGACACCATCAAGAACTAGATTTGAATACATGTTTTGCAACAGTTTCTAATAATAGAAGTATAAAACAAGTCCTAACATCTTTTAAGCAATTAAAATTTTGTATCAGCTTCCTCAACCATTGCATTTCTGTGCATAATCCATAATTTTATAATATAACATTTAATCTATACGATTGTGTAATTGTCTTTAACACATCCAGTCAAAACTTTATTTAAAGAAATCTTCATTTTTCAGTTATATATCAAACACGTGATCTCTACTCACAGCGCTTTAAGGGATTTCAACTAACAATGTATGTTACGTCTTAAAAAGAGTACTTCGTCCAGCTCTGGAGCCCTCAATTCAGGAAAGACACAGACCTGTTGGAGTCAGTCCAGAGGAGGGCCACAAAAATGATTGGAGGGCTGAAGCACCTCACCTGTAAGGACAGGACTGAGAGAGTTGGGGCTGTTCAGCCAGTGAAGGCTCTGGGGAGACCTTAGTCTGGCCTTTCAGTATTTAAAGGGGACCTATAATGAAGATGGGGACAAACTTTTTAACAGGGCCTGTAGCAGTAGGACAAGGGGTAATGGTTTTAAACTAAAAGAGGGTAGACTTAGACTAGATGTAAGGAATAAGAATGGTGAGATGGTTGCTCAGAGAGGTGGTAGATGTCCCATCCCTGGAAACATTCAAGGCTCTGAGCAACCTGATCTGGTTGGAGATGTCCCTGCTCCTTGCAGGGACGTTGGACTGGATGACCTTTAAAGGTCCCTTCCAACCCAACCTATTCTATGATTGTATGAGAGAATTAAGGTGTGTATTAAAGACAGGATGGAATTCTTGCAGTAAAAATAGTATGGAGTGATATTACCAACAGAATAGGGAGGTTGTGTTGCACTGTAGAATGCAGCAAATAGAACTACAATGCATTAGTTACCATCCAGTGTTCTGCCTCAGAATCTAATAGTCCTTGTGTCCTATCAGTTAGATAGTAACATGCTAAAAAATGATCCTTTTATTTCTGAAGTCCTTATTTAAGTATTTATGTCTTGATTATGAAACAGATTTGGTAAAAAGGATAAGAAACCTGTGTGTTTACTATGCTAACTGCAGCAGTTTGTTACCAAAAGATGAGAGCGTTCATTGCTTAAATTGCCTTTATTATCTACATTTAGAGAAGTTCTCAGATAAGCTTATTTTTGAAATTGGTGTGATATGCTTTTCCCTTTGTGTTAACACGTTTATTCCCACCGGTGGTCCAGATGCCTACTTAAGAACTTCTTAAGGAAAATCCCTTGTAAGCCAGGTATCTGTTTGGCATCTTGCAGTTTTCTTACTGAAGACCCTGATCTTCAAACTGGAATCATAACTGCTGCTCTCTGGGCACAGAGTTATCAGCCTTAGACTTGGCACGAGTCTCCATGACCGGTAATATTTCTGAAGTTGACAGCTTCAAGACTGCAGAGGCTGGTGAGGATGAGAGCCTGTTGGAAACTTGAAACTCGACATCATCTGGTCTGTTGGTTTTAATGTTAACTATTTCTTACTTGGAACTATTAAAGTTGCCACAGAATTCCGTATGTTTCTAGCTTCCTTGCCAGAAGACTCGCGGTTCTTTCCCCCATCGCACCACAGACTAATGCCTGGTCATGAAGAGGGAACTGAGGGGCTCCATAGAAAAATGGCAGCCAAAATTGGACTGCCACCAACAGAGGACCTTTAAAAAGCACAGAGCAGTCTGGTTTTGATCAGCCTCTCTCATGAGAAAACACGGAAGGGGACAAGAATATTATGTGCATAGTACTGCTGGCATCTACATGTACAAATAACTGGTTTCTGGAGTACGTCGCAACCATTACTTGCAGATCTACTTACTGAACATCTGTTTGTGCCTCAGGGGTTGGCATTGTAGCATAATGTGGTACTACCTTACCAGCAAAATGAGCCCCGCAGTCTGCACGCAGTACTGCCCTAGAACAAATGATGAAAGATAAATGTTTATTTTAGAAAAGACTGATTTAAATATTTTCTCTTAAAATATGAAATCAATAACCTCTGTTATAGCTGTATGCACTATAATCTCTTAAAATTTTAAGCGGTTATGTGTTGCCAAAGTCTTAAAGAGCACGCACTGAACTGGTGAATGGAGTAGCACAAACCCCTTCCTCTTTATTATAGAGTAAGCATCAGGAAGCAAATTTTTGAAGTGCTAAACCACAGTCTGGTAGCAGTAGCTGCTTCTTCCAGTTCAATTTCACTTTAAGCAGCTCCATTCAAACAACTAGTTCAAACTTGGAAACAGATTAGGAATTGAAAAATCTTGTTTTCCCCCTTCCATGCATAGGATAGCTCTTTGTTAACAAGATGTATTTCATGAATGTATCCAATACATGTAAAAGAGATCAGTCCAAGAAAGAACTATTTTGAATGCCATTTTTCATATTATTCTTTGCATCCAAATAGAGCCCTGTGCAAACTAATGAAGTGTTAAACAATCAAGAAAAAAATGTACTCGTCCATTTTCTGATAAAATAAAATGTAAGCTTTTAGCATCTAATAAGCTATAGAATTATTAACGATGTAAAATGTATTCCCTAGTTACAAAAGGCTGCCAGTCTTAGCGCAATGACTATATTTAACTGCAAACAAGCATTTAAATAATTGCTAAAGAAGTAATTAAAATAATCTTTTAGAAGATCTTCTAATCTATTAGAAGATATAAGCACAGATGCAAAATAAGGTTTAAAACATAGTTCCCTGCTTATTTAAATAATTATTTAAAACAGTAACTTTTGACAGAAATCATTCCTCCTGTAATCAGACTTACGAGAGGCAGTAGAGAGTATTTGCTTTGAGAGGCGCAAGTTGGATTCCTCTGCTGAGATTTAGGTAACTGAAATTTTGAGGTCTACCCCAAGATTAACTGGGCTGCCTTTCACCTGCAGTCAGGGAAGACAAGCAGGCAGGCCGAGCAGAAGATCCATTCCATTCTAAAAGAGGTCACGAAAGTTGTTACATGGAAGTGCCAGTTCTTGCTATGAGAGCATGGGACAACTACTTTAGGCTTAGATATCTGGTGTTCTGCGGGTTTTTTTCCAGTTTACTTTCGACATCTCAAAATGAGGAAGATGAATCTCAGTCAGTGGCTCAGACAGCCACAGTAGACACAACTGACTTCTCTATTGCAGTGTCTTGGTAGTGCTGTAGTTTTTCTGAGCTCCCCTAAGAGGATTTTTTTTTTTGCCATTTTTTTTGTTTGTTTGTTTGCTTTTTTGGTTTTTCACCTGTCCTTTGCAGGGGCCAACTCTGAGGCTTGGCTATTTTTTCCAAGAGGAATCGGTATTCTACTGTTGCTTTTCTGCCCCTTCTTAAAAATAAATTCATCCCAATTATGTGGTTTCAATTTACATTTCACTTTCACCCAGAGGTGCTGATTTGCCTCATATAGAAACTGAAAGCTCTTTGGCCAAGAAACTTTCTGAAGGTATTCATGATGTTAAGATGGATTTCAGTCTTTTAATTAATGAATATAAGAGACCTTAATTCAGGAAAACCAGTCATTGAGACATGAAATACTTGCAGTCTTGTGCAAAAGTTGCTTTACATTATATAGTTGAAATAGTCTTAGAACAGGAGGGAGCACAGTCAAGTAAAAAAAAAAAAAAAAAAAA
>JAAGAY010008278.1:0-41120 GCA_011801015.1 Ardeotis arabs
AAAAAAAAAAAAAAGCCCACAATCAAGCAAACTCTTTACCTCTGGCTATAAGCTCTGTGTCAGCTGTTGTAAAAGGGGAAACAATAAAAGGTGCTGTTCTGAGAATTTAATTCTAAATTGCACTTTTTTGATATCATAAAAGTTTTTTCTGGTCACATGGTATGACTTAGTGAAACACAGGGTACTAGACATGGAATAACTGTTGTAGGTGAAGTTCTGTTTTTCCATTCCTTTTCCTAAGCTGTTGTTACTTGCCGCGTGTGTACAGTCACACTAAGGAGAATGTGAACCTGTGTACTTAATTTGCATTTTCTTTGTCTTCAGAGTCAGAAGAACATTGACAGCAGTTAACACAGAAAGTATGTTATCAGGACTTCTTTTCTGTCAAAGTCAATATCGAATGGTGTACCTGAAGTGTCCTTAAGGTTATATTGGAAGAAATGTCAGATAATTACCTCGAGTTTTTTGTGGGTGGTGTGGCTTTTTTCTTTTGTTTGTTTGTTTGTGCATCAGAAAGTGTAGTTGAATTGAGTATTTCTCAGCTATGTGAATAATAGGTAGATGAAAATGTTTGAAGAGTTGAAAGCATGGACAACAGATGGTTCTAAATTATACATGATGCAACAAAGGTCTAGAAGATTTGACAGATTATAAATAGTGAGCAACAGAGTATAAGTAGTTTCGGAAAATGATAGCATACTTGATGTCTCATACCTATATCAAACTATGTACATGTTTTTGTCACAATGCTGCAAAATCAATAAATTATATAATATTAAGAAAATGGTAGCCAAGGTAATTTTTGTAAAGTGTATATAGAGGAAGTGTTACAAGTTTTTTAAGTATCTCTTTGACGTTCAAGAGATTTTGTGTTCACTTAGAGCAGGGAATATTTGTTTAGTCATAGATGATACTAATTCCTTGCAAGCAGTGGAGTATTAATATCAGGTTATGGCGAAGTTGTTCATAAATAGAACTCTGGAGAGTAAAAAATATTTCTTCAGAGGATCAGTCAAATGTACTCTTTTCATTACTGACACAAAGTCTGTTCTGAAAGGCATAAAAATAAGGCTTTGTGACTAATGTATATTGAAAATAAACTAGTATTGTGGTGCTGGTATTTCTCATGTTATTTTTTTTTTTTTTAACTAAATACCACTGTGCTGGGTTCCTTACAAGTGCATGTTCCCACAAAACGTAGTTGTTTTTAAGAGTCATTCTTGTAGATTATCGTAGCTTGTCAGTAGCATTGTAAAGTTATTTGCATTGTGTTAGGGGAAGGATAACTAAATACATGCTTTGTACCTTTTGGTGAGAAATAGTTGATTTTCTTGAAAATGTAATAAGATGCTTTAATTTTTCCAAAGATAGATTAGCATTATTTTTGTATTGCGGAGGGAATAAGCATTGGTTGACCACTGCGGTATATTTGTTTAATCTTTATACTCATCTTATGATAACAAAGTGCTACAAGACTGAATTGTTTGTATTCTCGGGAGTCACTGAAAATGCAAATAGGAAAGTAATGGAAGTCTTTCGTTTTAGGTCCTGTTGCCCTTTTTATCATTTTCTTTGTTTGCGTGTTTATTATAGAACTGCAGTGTAAAGGAGCAGATGTTTTGCAAAACATCCTGATGTGTTGCTTTTTCTTATGGGAGTGTCTTAGCTGTTCCTTGTGATGCATCGACTTGACAGCTGGTTGATTTCATGGAACTGCTAAGAAGCCATTAGTGGTGTCATTGAATTGAAACAGAACAGTCACTCCCTGCTTGAACTGCAGTTGTTAATGTCTTTGTTGCTACTCTTCTGTTCCTGCACAAGATATGGAATGTCACAGTTGCAAAGAAAAGGAGGTTTGTGCGCTCCAGCTCATCTTCCCGAGTTAGGGAAAGGAGACATTAGTAGTTGACTGATTTTAGTTTTATAATATTTTTTTTTAATGGCATATTTGGGGTTAAGAGATCTTAGCTGTTGGGAGGTAGACTTATCACAACCGAAAATGCAATTTGCTGCACACAGGCTCCCTGACACAGCAAGGGCATCCCACAGTTCAAATCACTTCACTGTGATTCTCCCTCCCGGCCCTGCCTCCCCTCAGTCCCTAATACGGGTATCTTTAAATAAAACCAAATAGGTTTTGTTTTGTTGTTGTGGCTTTTTTTTTTTAATCAACAAGCTTTATTCTAATAGGAGATTACAGAAGAGTGGAACTTTGTGTTTTCATCATTTAGATAATTTGACCAAACAAAGATTTCCAGAGTCTGCCAGTTTTCTCCCAAGCGTGGTTCAACTTTTGATTTAATTTTGTTTTACTACAGTACATTCAGTAAATTATGTCATACTACATTATAAAACTAGTTTATGATCATAAATTGCCATCAGAAGAAACACTGACACAGATGTCAAGGAATGCAGTGGTTTTTGTGATTGTTGGATGGTTTACAACACCCTGAACATCGACAAAATGTAGTAAGTGTGTATTGGTCAACATATTCTAAAGAAACTGGAAGTTTGTGGTGATAGATAACATTATGCAGAATTCAGAATTTAGGTACAGATGATCTTCTCCACAACATCAAAGAAGGAAATGAAACATCCTCTTTGTGACTGACCTTTATGCTCTTTAAAGGTGTTTGGTTATATGACTACATTTTTATTTTAAACCCATTTTTATTGTATTCTTTCTGTGTAATGGTAGAATGAAAGTGCATCTTTGTTTTAAGGGAATGGTAGGATTTTGGAGTTCTGCACTGTTTACTCTTTACTGATGAGGAACAGAAACAAGAATACTGTATCAATAAAATTAGAGAAAATAGATCCTCCTCCACCCCACTCCCCCAGTTTTTGCTTGCTTATTTAAAAAAAAAATCAACAAGGAGTCACTAGAAAATTTGCGTTAGGAAAACGGTAGATTCACGTCAAGTTCTTAATTTGTGTTTCTTACTACTTTTATGAAGATGAGAATGTGTGTTTCACTGTTACACAGATAGACTCTGACGCACAGGAGGATTTAGTCCTTTACCAACATCACAAGAAGTTGATGGTAGAGGTAGAAAGAAAAGCTGTCTTCACTGACTTTCATCTGTAGTGTGCTGGCTAGATGTTTCGTTCCAAACTGAAATGCGTAGTTTGTTATTCTGCAGAGAGCAATGCTACAGGAGTGGGTAAGGTGAGTGCACGTAGTCGTTAAAATAAATTGTGTTTTCATCCAGTCTCTGCAGAAGGGCCAAGCACGATGTGGTATTTTTCTGGTACTTTATTTCTTAATCATACAATTTTAAGTTTTAAAAAAAACTTACATAGAACATTTAATCCATTTAGCACACAGTTTCACATATTAGCTGTCTGAAGTGCTTGTTTACTCTTTTATGTCTTTACTGCCGTAAATTACTATGGTCTTTGAACCATTCCTTAAAAAGAAAAACATCTTTAAAAAACATCAGACTTTAAAAAGTCTGATACAGAACTTCCTTTGAGATTTAAATGGAAATAAACCAAAAGTTGCTGATTTTACAATATCATTTCGAGTTTTGTTTCTTTTTTGGGGGAGGGATGAGAAATTGTGATTTGTTGTATTGTAATATTAGCATTTAATGGGATCGCCAGGGGAAGAAACACTCTTGGAGACTGAGGAAGTCTTATGCTTGTTTCGCTTTTTTAATGTAGCACCAAGGAAAGGAGGATACAGGGTTTTTTCCTGCTTAGCTGAACAGACTCAATTTATGCATTTGACAAAATTCCTGAAACCAGTTTATTCTCCTTTTATGTGTTTTTCAGATCGGTGGGCAAAAGACCTGCCAAAGAAAGTATACATTATTAAACCTTACCCAGTGACAGATGATCTCTCAGGCAGAGTTTCTGAAAGTATGGCCTTACAGAAAGATGTGCTGGGCTTGTCAGTGTCCCTTTCATTCTTTCAGAAGTGTGATGCCTGTTGCCATTAACATGGAGTTTCTCCCATTGCCTTCCTACTCACACCGCAATCGGGGCCTCCTGAATGTCTTGCTTTCTGTCTGTAAGGGACATAAAACTCTCTTTTCACTTGATATAGGTCAGGCATTGTAAAGAGCTCAATGGGTTAAGCCTTGGTAGTTTGCAGAACGAGATTGCTGAGATTTTTCTAGCCCCTGAGGGGAGGAATCCCACAAAACCTTAAAATTCAAACTACTGAAAATGTAAAGGCACCATCTGAAAAATTGGTCTACCTGATGGACTGTTTACATTTGTAATGGTCCCATTGAAGTCAGTGAGATTGCTGAGTATAAAGACTTGTCTCAGGTAATGTTTGCAGTGCAAAACCTTGTAAAAGAAGGTAGGTTTAGAAATAATGCAGTGACTGTCAGATAATGTTGTCTTCTTTTTTGGAGCCTGGTATGGAACTTACTTCTGCTCTGGAATTGTTGGAAGGGATAGTGAGGATTTTTAGTTATTTAATAATGGAGAACCCTATCGGTGTTTTCATGGGAATTACAGGAAGCCTAAGCTAGATTTTACTTAGAGTATTTATTAAATACAGTGATTTAAAGCCTTAAAATACTCTACCTAGCTGTTCTTGAGCTTGAATTTCAGTTGTGAGGCTGTTGGATGAGAAGCTAAAACTTTGAAATCTTCTAGGGAGTATTTTTTCTTTACTTTGAATAAGTAGCTAACTTCTGGCCCTATGTGTTAATTGTTTTGTATTAATGAATTAATGTTTTTCTAATGCAGACAGATTCTTTAATAAACAATGCATTGCAATTTATCAGATACTTACCTTGGAACAGTGGTGTATGGTATCCAAATATGAGGAGCAAAATAACCCCACAACCCCCTCCTCAGCCTTTGGTCTTTTATTGTACAAAAGAAAACCAGTTTGACAAGAGTTATTGCAGTGGTCCATCACATGCGTAGGGACATAATTGTGTGGATTTTACCCCATTTTCTGTTCTTAGACTTTTCCACAAGCGTGCAGTCGTTAATCAAAGACACTGTACTCCTGCTGAGGGCAGAGAGGTTCATCAAATTGGCAGGCGGTTTGGTGTAAAGAACAGTGTACTGAAGCTCTTAACGTGCTAGGACATAAATAAATCTAAGGTCTTTGTATGCAAACCCTGGAGGTTAATACTGTATAATTCAGTGTCCTGTCTTTGTTTTTATGATTGATGTTTTTAAGTGTTTGAAGCTTGATGCAAGCCTTCAAGCAGGTCAGGGCTGACCGTCTGATTGGCTGAAGCAAGAAAGTGTTAGATTGGCAGAGGGGCTTTCGTGTACACCGTGGAGATGTTTGTTGGGTGTGGGGTTTTGTTGTTCATTTATTTACCTCTTTTTTTTTTTTTTTTTGGCTGAGAGACGGTTGATGTATTGGCTGAGCTGTTACAGGAAAGTTCTAGAGATTGACAACCCCTGCTGTGATAATGGACTTAGTGCATGAAATGCCAATAGCTTTGTCTGTTCTGAAGCTTACTGCTATTTGTGTCCGTAACAGAACTAAGGTGTAGAACAAACAACAACTACGGGGATTTCCCTGTAGAAACAGTGCTGGAATTTGGCTTTAACATGAATTGGTTGCATATTCATAATTTAAGAACAGCTGGTTACAGCAAACACAAAGTTATTTGCAAGCTATTTTAAAGCATTCTACTCACACATGGAGGCTGTGCTTGAGCTTTTTTTTTATTGATCTACTTGCATTTGGAATCTCATCACAGCAGCCACAGAGACCTTTCATTTTAGCTGTGCTTACATCATAGAACAGCCTCAGTATTAAATATTTAATTTTAACTAAATGGTGAATAAAATGATAAACTGTGAGCTTCGAAGGAACAAAGTGTAAGAGTGAGCAGTTACATACAAAATCTTGTTATGTAAGGCAGCCTGGAAAAGGAACATCAACCAATCTTTGTAGTCCATTGGTAGCTGTTGTTCTAAATAAGAAATCTTTGTTAGATTTACCCACCGTTACCTTGCTAAAACTGTAGTTGCTGAAATTTGTGGTTTTCATGCATTGTATGCTCAGTGCTTTTGGAGGAAAACCTGGAAGTACAAAATGTGATTATATTGCACAATATGATGGTGTAGTAAAATAGTAGTAAGCACAGTCTTGCTGATTATCACATGAAGAAAATAATGGATGTATTAGAAATGACTGCTCTTACATGGGTATGCTGATCTGTCGTTATAATGTGAAAAATACATACTGAGAAATATTGGTTAGTAATATATATAAGCAGTGTTAGTAATATTGACCCCCCTGCCCCCCTCAGTTTTGCTTTTCCAGGTTAGAAGGAAAGTGAGGCATTTCCACTAGTTTATACGCTTGGTTTGGTAACTTTATCTTTGCTTGCCCTAATGTCTGGAACTTATAAAACAACTATATTTTTGTCTATAAAAAACAGTGTTCTGAATATCCGTAGTTCCTGTGGGAATAAAAGGAAGCCCAGAATGGCCACTCACACATCTTTTGATCCATTATGTTGTAAGTTACTACCTCATAACCTGGCACGTAGATAGAAAGTACTGCTGAGGAAAGATGTAAATAAATTCTTACGTGGTATGTGTGGATCCAGGAAGATAGGAAACCATTAAGGAAGGTTCCTTACTGTGTTAGTTCAGTGAGGTAAAAATATCAGGCATACATGCCTGAAAGAGTCTAGTCTTTCAAGCTGTATCAGTTGATATAATGAAAGATCTAATCGCTCCTTACAGCTGAGGTCTTTTAGAAGTAGTTACAGCAATTTTAAGAAGACTAAACCATAAGAAATGCAAACCAGTATTTTTCTATTGCAGTTCTGAACATTTGTTGTCCTTGGAGTTACTGTTAAGCTCCTTGCTGCTTCTTTTCAGTGTTGATGGAAGAGCTAGATCAGAGATAATCATAGAAGAGTCTGAGTTGGAAGGGAACTTAAAGATCATCTGGTTCCAACCCCCCTGCCCTGGGCAGGGACACCTCCCACCAGATCAGGTTGCTCAAAGCTCTGTCCAACCTGGCCTTCAGCACTGCCAGGGATGGGGCACCCACAGCTTTTCTGGGCAACTTGTGCCAGTGCCTCACTGCTCTCACAGTCAAGAATTTCTTCCTTATCTGGTCTAAATCTACCCTCTTTCAGTTTAAAGCCATCACCCTTTGTCCTATCACTAAGTGCCCTTGTCCCAGGTCCCTCCCATCTTTCCTGTAGGCCCCCTTTAGGCACTGGAAGGCTGCTCTAAGGTCTCCCTGGACCCTCCTCTTCTCCAGGCTGAAGAGGCCCAGCTCTCTCAGTCTGTCCTCACAGGAGAGGTGCTCCAGGCCTCTTATCATCTTTGTGGCCTCCTCTGGACTCTCTCCAACAGGTCCACATCCTTCTGATGTTGGGGGCTCCAGAGCTGGATGCAGTGCTGAAGGTGGGGTTTCACCAGAGCAGAGTAGAGAGGGAGAATCACCTCCCTCGACCTGCTGGCCACGCTCCTCTTGATGCAGCCCAGTATGTAGTACCCCCAAAATCCTTCTCCTCAGGGCTGCTCTCGATCCATTCTCTGCCCAGCCTGGATTTGTGCCTGGGATTGCCCTGACCCGTGTGCAGGACCTTGCACTTGGCCTGGTTGAGCTTCATGAGGTTTGCACAGGCCCACCTCTCCAGCCTGTCCAGGTCCCTCTGGATGGCATCCCTCCCCTCCAGCGTGTCGACGGCACCACACAGCTTGGTGTCATGGCGAACTTGCTGAGGGTGCACTCTATCTCACTGTCCATGTCGCCGACAAAGATGTTGAACAGGGCCGGGCCCAACACGGACTCCTGGGGAATGCCACTCATCACCGGTCTCTACTTGATCGTGGAGTTAATAGTTGAGACTATAGTAGGTGAAACCACAACTGCGTGGTTTAGGAGAAAAGGGAGTGCTCGGTAGTTGTATCATTTGAGGATGCAAGCTCTACAGCAGCTGGAATGCAAGAAACAAGTTCTTCATTGCAGCACATTGTAAGAGTTTTCAAAGCAAGGAGAATTCCTCTGTTTTTTCTCTTTCCATGTCTGTTATTAGAAACATTAAGAGAGTCCCATTTTGGCTCTTGCAGGCAAATTACCTTAAGTGGGACTCTAAAGAAGTAAATGGGTGCTTTTCTCCCCACCCTCTGGCCCTGCAACACGGAATGGGAATAGTCTGCTTCGTAATCTTGGTGATCATTGACGATCCCAACCGCAGCAGACAGTGATTGAGTTTTTGGGGGGTTTTTTTGCTTTTTTTTTTTTTTTTTTTTTACCATATTTCAATATAGACCATGTTAAAAAGCTACTGCCCCAAAGAAAGTCTGAGAAATGGTAAGAAAGTTGAGATCCAAAGTCTTGATTAAAGACAGTGAAAGAGTGTAGATTATTTAAAAAGCCCCACAGTAATACATTCCAGCAATTCTTTATCTTTCTGACAACTTAGTAGAGAAAGCATTCTGATTTAGAGAAAGGTTTGGAGGATTGTACTTAAGCAAAGTGGGTGGGTGTTTGAACACAAAGTAAGGATGTCTCCAACTCCTGAGTCTTTGGATGCTAGAGGCCTGTTTTGCAAGGTTGTTTTTTCCATTTATGATGTGTTGTTTTGGTGTTTTTTTTTTTAAACTTGCCAACAGCTACCAAAGGAAAATAATATTAAAGGCTTTGTATAGTTTACTTGCTACTTAATGTGTGTAAGAGTATTTGGAGAAGTAAATTTTAGACAAGAAAAAAAGGCTTAAGGAAAGAATATGTTCCTCAAATGACTACACAGTGTTAATGAAGGTCCTCTATTGTTTGGCACTTAACTGTGATATTAGCACTATGTTTTTCTGCGCTTGTCATCTTTTTTTTTTGTTTTCTAGAAGTGCTTTTCAAGCTTTACTTCTGCGCCCCCCACCCCCCAGGCTTAGCAAGTAGTCTTCACTGAATGAACCAAACGTATTTTTGAACAAGAGTGGGGAATATTGATTCCATAGTTGAGCCTTTTCCAGAGTGTTAGTTTTGAAGTAGCTTTTTATGATTGCATGAAGAAGTGTGTTCATCATGCTAAGGAATAGTCCAAGAGCATGCAGGAAAGGCAGGCACTCACTCTTGCTTATTTTAGGGTAAAACTAATCATAACTGCACTAGTGAAGTGCAGTCAGTTAAGAAATGCCCTTTTTCTTCTGGCACGAGGAACTAAAATGAACAGATAATGCTAGGTAATTTCGCTTTTATTTGTAAGTGATAAAAATACAGAGCATCTTGGAATACTTTCCTGGTTTTCTGAGAGATGTTTTCTGTGTGTCAAACTGTTCCTGATTATCACTGAGGTAAATTTATAATCTTTTGACTCTTGCAGATGCCAGTAAATTTGTGGTGTTAACAATTATGAGGTTACGGATAAACAGCATGTTGCAAAGTTTATTGTCTTTGTGTAAGTGGTTTATACAGAGTAGCATTTAAATGTAGCCTACAGTCTTTTTGCAGTCATGGAAATGAATTATGCATTTTGAGAGATCTGCTAATAGTATAAAGATTTTATAATAAAACAGACATGTAGGGAGGACGATCACTTTTTAAAGTTTCTTTGCCTCTAAATGCTTAATTTATGTAATTATTGTAATTTTGCTATCTTGCGAAGTGCTTAAAATAAATACACAAGCAATCATCTTATGAATGATCTGTGTTACGTGTTGTAGGAGACATTTGAAATGCAGGTGGGTGGGACCTCTAACACACTCGGTAAAGCTGAGCTACTTTTTTTTTTTTTTCCCTTGATTAATTGATCTCAACAGAACTGGCTTGCATTCTATTAATTTTATAATACTTGGGCTGCGGGAAGGGTTCATTCTTCAGTGTTTATTGCCCCTGTTGCTTCCAGCAGCATAGGCAATAATACAGGTAATTTGAGTGCTAGGATAGTTAGATGATGTGTATAAATCTTCATGTTCATTATACTATGTTCTGTTTATACATAGAATCTTATTATTTAGTTTAGCAGCCCCTTACGAGTATCTGTTTCCATATGATTTGAGTAATTTGTAACTCAGTAAGTTGCAGTTTTCTGCAAAAGTTTGCTAAAATTTAAGAGCTATTTGAGTACCAAATTTCAAGTCTGATTCTTTGTAAAGTAACTTCAGATTTTTTAGAAAAAAAAAATTATATGGTAACTTTTAGGGTAGACCCATGTCAGAGGTGATCCAGGAATAGTAAATCAGTGTTCTTGACCAAAATGAGTCCTGCAAGTTGTGATATGTTGTTTAGTGAGAACTGCTGATTGTGGAAAGCAGTGATAAGCACTTAAACATACAGTTTAGAGAGATTTCAGAAGAATGCTTGAGGTGTACAGTATTTGATGTTTAGAAGCAGAAATTGCATTTTATTATGTGAGGATTGAGATGCACAGTGACTCCTGTTTAAGTATAGCATTAGACAGATGGGTAGATGGTTCTCACCAGCCTAGCAGAAATAAAGGAACGGTTCAGAGAAGTTACTTGTGTTATTTAGTTACGTTGCTTATGATCTTGGAATGTCAAGGGTAGAAAAGAAGATTCATGTATTGTTTTGGATGTACAGTGCTCTAGTACTGTGGTGAAAGATTTCTCTGGATTGGTAAGAAAGGATAGTTGCTGGTATGACTAATTGTCACATTTTTTTAAAATTCTTTTTTTTTGACTCTAAAGCTTGTGATGGTTTGTTTGGAGAAAAAAGTAGGATGACAAGTCAAAAGCTGGTACTAGTGAGTTGTTTGCCTGTCTTACTAGCCATGGAAAGACATTCATAGAATTGGATAATGCCCATCTTTTCAGGTTAAAGCTATTCAAACTTAAACTGTTCCCCTGGAAAAAAAAAGCATAATGGGCTTTTCATTTAGTGTCTCTTCAATGTTTCTTGAAATGACAGTTACTTCTTTGCAGCTGATGTGGTGATTGGGTCTGTCTAGCCCTGAGCCCATTGGCTGCAACCTATCCCATTGCAGTATCATAATAAAAGTTAAGATATTAGGAAAATAATGATAAAATAATAAAAGTTAAGATATTAGGAAATTTTTTTTCACACAGAGGGTGGTGGGACACTGGCCCAGGTTACCCAGAGAGGCGGTCGATGCCCCATCCCTGGAAACATTCCAGGCCAGGTTGGACGGGGCTCTGAGCAACCTGATCTGGTTGGAGATGTCCCTGCTCCTTGCAGGGGGGTTGGACTAGATGACTTTTGAAGGTCCCTTCCAACCCAAACCATTCTATGATTCTATGATATTACTTGTTCATTGAACATCTGTATTAGTGTTTATGGACAGAAAAATGCAAAATTGACTCTGAAATGTTGCGTTATGTAGGCAAAGGGGCATCAGATTACTTCATGTATGTACCAAATTTTATAAGACAATTTCACTTTGAGCATGAATTCACCAAATGCTTTTGGTTTACTGCAATTCTGACTTATTTAGAAAGTTTTATTCTGAAAATGCAGTAGCCATGTGCATATTAAAAGTTAGTTTAGACCTCATGCTAGTTAAGACCTTTCAAACAGTGTTTACAAACAGTGTACTTCAAACATGTGCTGAGTTTGTCTCCTAAAAAGAAAAAAAAAAGGTTTACCATAGTAAAAAAGCACCATGCTTATGGGAAAAAAAAAAAAATTCAACCTGAACAGGTCAAGTCTCGGGAAACTAAGTGACTACGTGATATTAATCACTGATGAATTAAAAGTAATGCACATGGAACAGAGGGCAGCAGGGAGAGTAACATGAACTACACATACGTGGTGATGAGTTCTAAATTAATTTTCTGCCATCAAGGAGATATATTGGAGTCATAATGCATAGTTCTGTTAAAAACGTCTGTTCAGAAGCAGTCAGAATGCAAGTTTGACACATTACTGTGAGAAAAGGAACAAAAAAAGACAAACCAGAAAGCATCATGGGCACTATATGAATTCAGGTCACTCTGTCAAGTCGAATAAAAAGCAAATAAAACTGAAAGGAATCGTCAGTATCTGAACACTTCCCATATGACATGAGAGTATATAGAAGTCTTCAGCTCGAGCTATGACCAAGTGCTATGAAGTCATGCTTGGAATAGTAAAGTAAATAGAAAACAATTTTTTTGGCACTTCAGATATGACTGAAATACAATATTGGAACCAAAATAACCCAGTGAAACAGTGCACAGTAGTTTGTTAAGAAGTAGTAGTGCTTTTCCCTTGATGCTGGGTTAAATTGTGGAATCATCTGTGGATGCTGTGGAGAGCAAAATGACCACACACTTAGAATGATTAGACGTATTAGTGGAAAATGCGTTTATCCGTAGCTGCTGAACGTGGTGATTGAAATGTAGCATTAGGTTTGTTAAATCTTCATACTTGCGATTTCTGAGAGAAGGATATGTACCTTTATTCTTTCTCAAAATGTTTATTACTTGTGTAGATGGACCTTTATTCGGAATTAGTTGCTGTTAATTTTGTTTTTGTTAATATTTGATGTTTTGTGTCTTTGATAACTTGTGTAGATGGAATAATAAGGATGCCAAAAATATGAAAATTCTTGTGTGATTTAAATGAATACAGAAGTCCCTTCATGTTTTTATGTGAGGGATTGAAAGTGATCATCTTTGGTTTGTGATTGTTTGCTACACTATTTTCAGTCATCACTGATTATCCTGTCCTTCATTCTTGGTTCCTTACTGGGCTCTTTTAGCATTGAGTTTGTTAATGTGCATTCTGCCATTAACGTAATATAATAGAGGATAATTTTATGTACTGTAACTTCAACTTCCCAGATTTTTCCCCGTATCCCTTTCCTTCCCTTCCCTGTCTGTGTGTGCGCATATTTAGTCTTGGGTGTATCAGATGTGATACTTGTAAACTCAGTCTTTACCCCACCCCTGCCATTTAAGTATTTCCTTACCTTCTCTCCAGCTCTAGGAAAACAATTCTGGGGAAGAAGATATTTTTGTTCTGCTTCTTGAGTAAATTCTCCTAACACTGTAGCTGGAAAGACGAGCCTCGTACATTTCTAAAATAGTCTGGATCACAAATATTGTTGAAATTGAAAGGGAAGGGTTGATAATAGCACATTCCATACCTAGTCCTTAGTCCTAATGTATGTATTTTTCCATGTATAAGAAACAGTCTTGAACTAACTGCGTGTTTCAGTGTCACTTACATTAAGTATATATTGGTGTACATAATCCTCTCTCAAGATAGCTGGAAACATGGGGGGGAAAAAGGTCTTGTAGGTTTTAACCTATTGTTAGTTTCAGCAGAGTGGAAAAACAAACCAGAAGTTCCAGGATCGAAGGAGAAAAGTGTTCAGAAGGAAAAACTGCCTAGGAAATGGCAGAGTTGAAGAACAATGCACAGGCCAAAGGAATCCCGTAGGTTTTGCCATATTTTACTGGCAGAGACATGATTGAAGTTTTGTCTGATCAGCAGCCTCATTCTGTTTTCTCTTCAGACAGTGGCCAAGTGTAACTGTGACTGGTAGTGACAATTCAGGGCTGAGCTGCTCAGAAAATAAAAAAAAAAAAAGAGAGAAAACAAGCTATTTCTGTTCTAAAATAAGCCTGGGACAAGCTCACTTATTGCGGTGCCAGATATGCATAAGCAAATAAATGACAACTATGGTTATAGCAGTATATACATGTGTTTTTTATACAGGAAGGGGGAGGAAGGGAGAAGGGATTTTGCTGCATGATGGAGAGTTTTTATGCTGTGCAGATTCTTTTATCAATAAAGAGTTGGATGCTTCAGATCATACTTCTGTGGTTATTTTTGCAGATTGGTTTTTGACTTCTAGGACAGAGCCTGTAATGTAGTAATTTATGTTTATTAGCATTTTGGAGTACAGAGGTCATTTTCTTTGTGTGTGTGTAAAATAGCACTTATATGCTCAGCTGTTGTTTATCCTTTTTATTTTATTTATTTTTCCTGATGCACATCAGTTGCCATGGGAACAAAAGCAGAGCTGGAGCACCAGCAACTAAACTGTTTCTCCTTCTCTTTCTTTGGGAACAGATGTTTTAGAGGGAAGGATAAAGAAAATACTTAAATTACTCTGTCAACTTTCGCTTTACCTTCTTGTGACTCATCTGACAGTTCAGGCCTGAGCTGCTCGTAAAGGGTGGGAGAGTGGGGGGGAACTGAACAGAAGCTATTTCTGTTCTAAAATAAGCCTAGGACAAGCTCACTTATTACGGTGCCAGATATGAATGAGCAAATAAATGACAACTATGTGTATGGCAGTATATATACATGTGTTTTTATACAGGGGGAAAAAAGCACTTGAGATGGGATTTTTGTTACGTACTTGGGGAACAGCCATGAGTAGTCAGATTAATGTGTCAGTACAAGATAGAATTGAAGAGCTCCTTCATTTTTTGATTTGACAAGCGATTTCAGGATTTGATACATAAATATGTTGTGTTTTAAATTGTGTATGTTTCCGTTAAATCCTAAAAATGAACAATTTGGACTATAGAGCATGTCTCCATAAGTGCCTTTCAGTCACTGATTTAATAGATGTTTGGTAGATGCAAGTAAAACTCCATTCAGACCGAACTGCACAGGTGTCTTATAACCAAAGTAACATATTTTAGCAAAATAAAGCATCCATAAAACAGTGACATGCCATTAAAGTAATTCCTTTGGTTTTGAAACTTTCTATGAACAAACATTTGGGCCATGGACTGTATTCTTGTAGGCCTCAACTGTTAATCCTAGACTAGTTCTACTAGTGCCTAGAGCACTGGCTACATTCTTCTATTTTAACTGTTTTTTAGGAGAACTTTAGAAACTGTGGGCAGTTTGCTTTGATGCGTTTGAGTGGTTGTTATATTTGAATATTTCTCTTTGACGTCTGGAACTGATCCTTCATCAGTTTTAGAAAATTTATTTAAGCTTTGAATAGTGTGTACATGTTTGTGTCTGTGTATTGGCATATACAAACATTTAATATATTTGGACCACAGAATTACAAAATGCAACATTTTCAGTGTGCATAATGCAAATTGTAGCTAAGATGTAACAATTTACATATTAGAGAGAGAAATTCCAGCACATGCTTGAAAAATAACAAGAAGATCCAGTTCTGTAAATTCGGAATTCTGAATTTGCCTTACAAGTGTTAAAGTCCCAAGCCATCTGAGACAATGTCAGAGGTGCTGACATGAAATTTTTACAAAGAGGAGAATTTTTGGCAACACTTTGCAACATGTTATTAGAACTCTATTTAAAAAAAGGAGCTGTTATTTTTTTATGTACAAGAAGCTCTTTTTCAATAAAGCTTTATGTCTTGCATATATTTAAATATGTTTTAATGACCTTTCTGAAAAGGTCTTCCATGTTAAACAGAACTTTAGGAATGGTAATAACGTGAAACTACAAGTAAAAATGGATAAGGGGCATAAATAGGTTAGTTACTTGGACAATACATATTCTTTCTTTTCATTGCGAAAAAAATGTAATAGCAGTGTAGTAAACAAGAAAACTGTTACATGAAAAGTACCAATTTCTTGTGAATTATGATCTTAAAAAAAAAAAAAGACAAACCGCAGTAGCTGTCAACTCATAAGAGTATGTTCTTGGCGTTATACTAAATGGAGATGAAAAATGTCCTATCCTGAAGAATTCACACAGCATTGCAAGTAAGTTGCAGTTAAATCTGAGCTACTGTGTTTAGCTGCAGTAATAAATAAAAATGTTAAAATTCGCTGTGTCCTGCGGGGCTTACTGAAGCCGGGTAGAGTTGGCGTCTAGTTTGTAGAAGGCCTGCTGTAACCTGCACATACAAAAGGCTGAGGGGCCATCTGCTAGGTGCTGTTCTCAGCCTGTTATCCTTCTGAATCACCTGTGAAAGGAGAAGATGAAAAACACATCAGAAACTGGTGTAAACGTGCTGCTTTGTTTGTTTTGTCTTTTTTTTGAGTGTGGCAGGTAACCTGTCAGTGCTGTCCATGTGAATGATATAGTACTACTAAGCAAAGCGTTTTTGGGGGTGATTGCTCTCTGAAATGCAGCTATTAAAATAAGAATATAGCCAAATTATACTTGCTATGATATGGCTCCTCATAGCTACCAACGCTGTTTTTAAACACGGAAGCCTGAGTGTATTAATTGTCGCAAACAGGCCTAACTATTAGATGGGCCATTCTGTACGTGGGTGTACTGCGTTTAACTTTCATTACAGAAATACAAGAACAAGAGAAATAGCAGTATGAGGAATTTGAAAGATTGTATGTAATAGATGGGTAATTAATTCTTAAGATGTTGGAATACATTTTGCTCTATTGCAACAAAGCTTTTAGTTTGTTGGGATTTTCTTAATACTTTCTTAAGTTTGTGGCTTCAGTATCACAATTATATTTTTAAAAGAGCTTTTTGGATATTAGTTACTTGCAAAGTAAGTGTCTTACTTTGGTTATGCTAAATCAAAGAAGTAAAGTCTGCTCATCAGCTTAAGTTTGTCTCTAATTAATATATATTGTGAAAATTAAGAGCTCCAGTTTGTCGGATATGCTTATTTTCTAAATGGAATGTATACAACTGAAGAAAAACTCATCTAATGTGGAGAACTGATGCAGTGTGCTTATTAATACTCACGTACTGGGTTAACATCGATTGTAAGCCTTGATTTGACAAGAAAGCATGCCTTTATTCCCAGACTGTGTTTCAGTAAAGGAGATAAACTAGGGAAGGTGTCTTGCTGGGCTTGTTGTTTGTCAACAGAGACTTGTGGGTGATAGGATGATTGGAGGCAGTCTCGGGCACAGTGATCATGAAATGATGAAGTTTTCAGTTCTCAGGGAAGTAAGGAGGGCATTTAGCAGAGCTGTTAGCTTTGGCTTCTGGAGGGTGGACTTGTGCTGTGTAGGGGGCTGGTTGACAGAGTCCCTTGGGAGGCTATCCTGAAGGGCAAAGGAGTCCAGGAAGGCTGGACGTTCCTCAAGAAGGAAATCTTCAAGGTGCAGGAGCAGGCTGTCCCCGTGTGCTGAAAGATGAGCCGGTGGGGAAGAAGACCAGCATGGCTGAACAGAAAGCTTTGGCTGGAACTCAAGGGAAAAAAGAGAGTTTCTGACCTTTGAGAGAAGGGATGGGCAACTCAGGAGAACTGCGAAGGTGTCGTGAGGTTATGCAGGGAGGAAATTAGAAGGGCCGAAGCCCAACTAGAACTTAATCTGACTACTGCTGTAAAAGACAATAAAAATGCTACTATAAATCCATTAGCAACAAAAGGAGGGCTAAGGAGAATTTCCATCCTTTATTGGATGTGGAGGGAAACACAGTGACGAAGGCTGAGGAAAAGGCTGAGGTACGTAATGCCTTCTTTCCCTCAGCCCTTAATAGTAAGACCAGTTGTTCTTGGGGTACCCAGCCCCTTGAGCTGGAAGACGGGGATGGGGAGCAGAGTGAAGCTGCCATAATCCAAGGGGAAGTGATTAGTGAGCCACTAAGACACATGGAAGTCTCTGGGGCCAGATGGGATCCACCCAAGGGTACTGAAGGAGCTGGTGGAAATGCTCACCGAGCTGCTTCCCATTATTGATCAGCAGTCCTGGCTAACCAGGGAGGCCCCATTTTAGTGGAGGTTAGCAAATGTGACACTCATCAGCAAGAGGGGCTGGAAGGAAGATCTGGGGAACTGCAGGCCTGTCAGCCTGACCTTGGTGCCGGGTAGGGTTATGGAGCAAATCATCTTGAGTGTCCTCACACAGCGCATACAGGACAACCAGGTGATCAGGCACAGTCAGCATAGGTTTATGAAAGGCAGGTCCTGCTTGACAAACCTGGTCTCCTTCTATGACAAGGTGACCTGCTGTCATAGTTCAGCCTGGATCGGGACCAGACTACTCCTGCTTAGTGGATGAGGGAGAGATTGTGGGTGTTGTCTACCTGGATTTAGTAAAGCCTTTGACATGATTTCCCACAGCATTCTCCTGGAGAAACTGCGCCTGGCTTGGATGGATGTACTCTTTGCTGGGTAAAAAACTGTCTGATGGCCAGACGCAAGGAGTTGTGGTGAATGGAGTTAAAACTAGTTGGCAGCTGGTTACAAGCAGCGTTCCCCGGGGCTCAGTACCGGGGCCAGTTCTGTTTAATATCTTTACAATGATCTGGATGAGGGGATTGAGTGCTGCCTCAGTCAGTCTGCAGATGACACCAAGTTGGGCGGGAGTGTCAATCTGCTCGAGGGTAGGAAAGCTCTGCAAAGGGGTCTGGACAGGCTGGATCAATGGGCCGAGGTCAACTGTATGAGGTTCAACAAGGCCAAGTGCTGGGTCTTGCGTCTGGGTCACAGCAATGCCACCGGCTTGGCAGGGGTGGCTGGAAAGCTGCCTGGCAGAAAAGGACCTGGGAGGTATTTCAAAGAGGTGTGGAGGTGGCACCTAGGGACATGATTTAGTGGTGCACTTGGCAGTGTTCGGTTAATGGTTGAATTGTATGATCTTAAGGGTCTTTTCCAACCTAAACGGTTCTATTGATTCTATAAAGGTGCTTGTTCAGTTGTCATTTGTGTTCCTTGAATTGGGGCCTGCATCTGCTGAAAGAGAACTTAAGCAGTACATAGATGTCAGGTGACCCCACTATGCAAGTTTACCATTGGATGTAGGGCACGTGTTGTAACTCAGACGCAGTTAGATTACGATAATATGTCTTAATCCTGGATAGATTTACGTATGTGCCTACATTCATAAACAAGCACTGACCCATTCACGCTAACAGGAGCTAAGAACGTAAAATTGTTTTGCAGAATATCAGGTGGTGACTGGGCTTTTCTAATGATTTCAGTAGTAACATAAATGCTATTTTAATACCTTTAGTAATTTGGGATTTTTTTTGGTCTTGAAAACCAAATGTACGCTTTTTCTCATTAAAAATTATTCACCAGATTTCAACAGTCTTTATTTCATTAACTGATGTTTTCTTTACTATGAAAAATGTTTTACCTCACGCTGAATCACAGTAGCAGAAGAATGTAGGCTGGAAAAAATGTAGACTTTTTTTTTTTCTGGGCAGATTCCAAGTTTGATTGGTTTTGGTTTTATTTTTAATCGTAACTACCTAAACTATAAACTACCGTTTCTAGACACAATCATCAGAGAAAGAAGGAAAGTATTATGTGTGGCTACTGATCCAGTGAATACGAAAGTGTTTTGAATGCGGTAGTGTTTTGTACTTAAGTTTGGTGTTGGTGCACGTACTATATTCACATTGTGGCTCTTAACGATGTGAGGTACTGTCCCAGTTAAAAAGCTATCTGTGCGTAGAAAAATGAAACTCTCTTTCGAATACTGATTCTACATAATGTAGATGTTTGAGAATCCTTAAGTAGTTATTGTCATGGATCCAGAGCCTCGTTAGCCTTGGAGCTGCAGGTTAACTTGTATTTACACACTTTACTATAAATAGAGGTGGAACTCAAATGCTGTGTTTGAAATGGAACAAATAATTTCTTATAAAATTCAACTGCTCCTATGGTGCTTTTGATTATTCCTCATTACACAGGAGGTTCCTTTGTGGCTCTTTCCCTTTTAAGTATTTGTTATCGACACACGTAAAGTTTTATGACCACAGCGTGTCTGTTCACCTGTTTGTCCATGTGGCTGTTCATTCCATGCTGTAACTTCTGTTTGCCCTTCGTTTTCAGCCACAATTGGAAGTGGGCTAGACAGCGGTGAACAGGTCAAGTTCTACAGTTTTGTGGAAATCGATGACTCTGAAGATGCACAGATAGGCCTGCCAGCTGAGGAGATGGCAGACAGCATTAGTGTTGCTTCACTCCTGCCCCAGCAGTTCTCTGTTGCTCAGAGCGTGTGTGCTGTGCAGCGAGTACCTCTGCACTGTCGCCGTCCTTACCGAAGGGGTTAGGATTGCAGTGGGCTTGTATTTCCTGGAGGCAATCTGGTTTATGGCTGTGGGAAAATGCAAAGGACCATTGTAAGAACACTGTTCATAGCAGAAATTTTTTTCTGCCGCATAAAAAGTAGCATACACATAAGGAAATCTGTAGTAAAAAGCTTTTCTGTGGTATCTTAGAATCATTCTCATGTGCACATACAAGTATTTCTTACTGAGGGCACAGATATGCTAACACAAGTCAGGCTGATTTGTTGTTATCTTTTCATTTCAGTAGTACATGAGAGAACAAACATTTGCGTTGATCTGTGAAGTGAAAACTTGCCTTTATGAAATGCATGTACATAATAGACAATTCCAGAGCTTTCATTTTAGTTGGATATTTTTCACAACCAAAGTCTGTGTGCTTAAGAGTGTCCTGTGAAATGGATTGTGTGCATGGTTAGCTTATGGACAGACTTGCCATTTTATTTGGTCAAATGTAAATGAAAACCATAGGGTTTTAAAAAGTGTAGTCATGACTATTTCTTGATGCATGTGAAGGGTGTTTTTTTTTTCCTTCTTTTGTTCTTTTTGATATTGTGGACTGGATTTCAATGATGCAGTAGATAATACCCGATACACTTCCGTACTGTAAACCAGACTAGCAAGAGTCAGACCTGTGTGGCAGATATTAAAAAGTCTGCACAAATGGCTGCTTTATTGTAATATAGATCACACTGGTTCATGCGTGTGGCAATAATTAACTTCTGTTGATGGTAGAAAAGAAGTAATCATGCAATTGCTGAAAAACAAGATTCAGTATGTTCTGACTCAGCTAACAGAAATTATCTACCATTAGACCAGTGTAAATTTAACTAATTTTGAACAGCAAAAGTCTAGGACTACAATTTTTACAGGACTTGACAACAAGCTTTGTTTATTAAACAAGACAGTTAAGTTCCTTTTTTTTTAAAAAAAAATGGAATATTTTGCAGATAGCAGCCAGTTAAATAGTCAGAAATTGCATCTTTTAATGATTGTGGTCTCTGGTTAGTGTTCAGCTCGTTGCTTCCTTTCCTGGTTATTTTTTATGGGCCATCAAGAAGTAGTCAGGGTTACTAGGGATCTATAGGTCACAAACTGAAAGCAAGTGTGTTACATTTCAGAACAAATGGGTATCTTGACCATCTTCCCTTCTAAATAAAAAGCAGCTTGTTAATAAAACTGTTCCAGAATGGATTATTACTAGTTTGCTTTAATTTTTTTTTTCCCCCCTGAGATATTTGGATACCAATTGATATTTTAAAAATGCTTAGCATTTCTATTGATACTCTTGTTGGAAATATTTTGGACTCCGTTAGTAGCAGAGTTAAACTAGTGCTAAGCAGTGGTGGAAGTTTCGTTCTTTAACTCAAGCTCCAGCCTTTAAGAAATGGAAAGACAAGGATATTCTACTAAGAAACACTTGATATATTTGGACTTCAGCTAGCTTGTGGCCTCTTGCCCCATCGTGCTCTGCGGTGGTTCCTTCCACTCTGGTTTTAGTGCCCTTTCTTTATAGTATTCTCTCTTTCAGTCACTGGGCAGACAACTTTCTTCTGCAGGTTTCTAAGTTGTCTTGTCAGCCTTTGTCTTAGCAGAAACTGGAGTCAAAACTGTGTTCTTACCCTGGAACTGAAAACTCACAGACCATAAGAAGGTACTCACAAACTTATTTTTGCCCAGAAAGAGTAGGGAAGCAGAAGGAAAATAATCTGAAAAACAAAGCTATAGTTTTTTTCAAGAGGTAGCCATTAATAAAGTCTTCGGGCTTGCTGTAATCCATGCTGCTCTGTGCTTAACAATCATTGTCACAGACCAGGCCATTGCTGTTGTACTAGAATGATGCTAGGATAATGAATTTAATATATGTGAATGGTTTGAAGTAGAAAATGTATGACTACCACTAGTTCCTTATTTTTAGATTCTTTATTTTGTGTGTATATAATTCATGTTCCGTGCCACCCCTCCTCCTCTGTGCCCCACCCCTCCTCCTCCCTTAAAGGCAGAGGGAGCTGGGACTGTTCAGCCTGGAGAAGAGGAGGCTCAGGGGAATCTCACCACTGCGTACAAATACCTAAAGGGAGGGTGCAGAGAAAATGGAGCCAGGCTCTTCTCAGAGGTGCGCAGTGACAGGACAAGAGGCAACGGGCACAAACTGAAACACAGGAGGTTCCTTCTGGACATCGGGAAACAGTTTCTCATCATGAGGGTGACTGAGAACTGGACCAGGTTGCCTAGGGAGGTTGTGAAGTCTTCACCTTTGGAGATACTCCAGAGTCATCTGGGTGCCATCCTGGACAGGTGGCTCTAGGTGACTCTGAGCAAGGGGGTTTGACGAGATGACCTCCCATTCAGTCTCAACCGCTCTGTGATTCTGTGTTTAATTTGTTTTATATTTTAGGATGTTTTGGTCAGCTGTTTAATTTTGTGTCAAAATGATACTAGGGTCACATGCAGCGTCATAACTTTTGACCGGAAGAGTAGAATATTGCTGTGGTCTTGAAGTAACATACTCTAAAATTCTGAGATCTTATAGTTTCATTGGAATAAGATGCATGAGGATTAAAATAGAGTCTACCCAATGTGGTCTTTAAAAACATAATTCTTTGTTGTTCTGTTATTTCTTAGTACTGTTTTGACAGTTAATGCACAATGTCCTGAGAGGGGACGACTTCATAGAAGTGTGCCTTAAGGCAGTGGACCCATGTGGTAAGTACAAAATGACTTTTCTTGTCCTGCTCCTGTATCATGTTGTGAGAGAGCATCGACACGGGTGATCTTAGTAACTTGATGATAAACTAAGTGAGAACAGTGAAACCTGAGCGTTGTATGTTAAACTTCCCTTCTTTTTGTTGCTTTTCATCAGAATAAAAAAAATGTTCTCAGCTGACAGAATGGAGCTACAGACAGCTGTGTGTTTTGTTTAGACATGGATAAAGTTGAACGGAAATAGTTATCGGTTTTCAGGGAAAACCAAAGGAGCTAATCTTAATAAAAGAAAAACCAAGCCTTCTCCCTCTCCCCTCAGGTTTTGGGTAAGGGAGAACTTGGCAACTTAAATATATACAGTAATCCATCAAAGACAGAACTGAAGAAATTGCTACTAAGCGTATAATAAAATAATTACCAAGTCCAATGCACATGTACCTGTCTTTTTTTTTTTTTTTTTTTTTCCTCCTCTTTCCTTAACCAGGCATTGCAGAGCCATGGTATAAATGATAGTATTGGCATAAATTAAAACAGTACTTCTCTTCTCTTTGAGAGGAGGAAAATATTTTCCTCCTCCTGGGAATATAGTTGTTGCATATCTGTCAATGGTCCTGGAGTGTGTAAGTCTCATTCATCTGACTCGTATCTCGTGCCTGCTCACTGGCTTTCTCAATGTGTGTATTTTGCATGCTGGCATGGAGAGATCTAACTTCCCTATTTCAGAATTTCGTGTAGTAGTCTCAGCTGGAGAGTTTGCTTTGCCTTTTAGCTTTGTGGAGATGAACTTCCTGTAGCAAGGTTCTGTGTTAAGGAGACTGTGGAAAAGACTTCACCAACCAGTGTGGGTGTTTTCTTTTTTTTCAGGTAGCATGTCTTACACCCGTACTTGTCGTGTGGTATGATAAATCAGCTAGATATGCCTGTCGTATGGCTCATGTCATGTGTCTTGACAGTTGAGGGATAAACAACTGAAGATGTCCATTAGTATTACTGTTTTTCTGTGATGCGGATTTTTATATTGGCTTTGCTATTACCAATTTGCACATTTACCGATTTTAAGCCTTTCATTGTTCTCAAAGTGTAATACGTTGCTTTAAAGTCACTATTTTAATTTGATAAAACATGTTCACTAGTTTCATACCTTTATGGCTGTAATTCTACCTTTTAATAATCACTCTCCATTTCTGCAAATATAGAGAGATAAAGGGTAACATATAAACATACTGTGATTTTGAAAATTAGGAAAATCAGTTTTTCCCTTTGTTTCTTGCTGTGCTAAAGTTAGCTTCAGTGCCTTTTTTTGGTAAGGCAGTAAATTTCAGAAACTAAACAAATACTTAAAAAACTGTGTAATAACCTATTTTTACATCTTTTGTTGGTTGTTTTGAAAAGTAATGCTGCCTTCAGTATACATGTAACTAGGAAACATACTGTATGATCACTGTATTGTAGTTTTCACTGTGATTTAATAGGAGCAGTGTTCCAATCTAAATGTAGTGGAGTGATGGAAACCGGTAGTTTCCTAGAAGATTTTCAATTGAAATCAAGTATTTTACTAAACACTATTAAATGAGAATGAAGATGCGACATTTGAATCACAAATAGGGTATTTTTTTTTTTATCACAGCTTTCTCATATCCTGGTATATTTTTTTCACCTATTACTGCTGTTTATCTTAAATTGCTAGATATTTGTTAATGGCATCTCCCAATACACGGCTGTGTAAGTCAGATTTGAATATGTACTTCTTCCGTAGTAGTGTAAAAGCAGCAGACTGTGGTTCTCAAGGACAGAACTGAAGAGTATGCATTGTGAAATAAAGAGGAGGGAACGTGATATTACAAAGGACTATGCGATATGTAGAACAAGGCACACTCTGGTCTGGTTTGTGTGACAGGTGTCAGTGCAGGAGTGTGCGATTGTTCTTGGAAGAAAAAGCGGAAGCTGTAAACTTAGATGTTTGTATGCTGACTTCGTTTGTGGATAGATGGAAACTTGTTGGTCCTTCTGAACAGAATATTCTACTGCCTAAAAGCGTTACATGTTTGTGCTTAAGGAAGATAACATATTGGGCAAGAGTGAATTGAAATTACAAGAGGTTATTGATCCTTTATATGTATTTGTAGGTAAAAGCTGTCTCTATTTCTATAATGATCTTATTGTTAAAGCTATTTTTTTTTCTGATGTGCCTGTAAAATATATGTACTGATGTATAGTAAATAGTATGATCTTAGTGTTATATAAGGTTGTTTTTTTTCTGGAAGTAGTTTTGTTTTTGGGTTCCAGTAGTCCTCTGCCAAATAAGCTTTCAAATACATTGCATAGAATTTGCTTCCCCTCCTGCTGCTTCCCCCCCAGTTTGTGACTTCTGAAAATACATTACGTCCTACATGCTTCAGGTCATGTCATTTCTTGCGTATTTAATCTGATTTTGTTGTTGTTGTATGCATCACACATCAAGAGAACAGTTACAGGTAACTGTAAACAGTACCTGTGTTTCTGTCTCAAAAACACTACTACTGCAGTAGGTCTAAATTAACTCTCCAGTGTCACACAATATGCGTGGTCGTCTTCTCTTGTGGTATCTCAGGCTCTAAATGGCAGATGACTGGTAGGGCAGGTTTAGATTGGACATGAGGAAGAAATTCTTTCCCGTGAGGGCGGTGAGGTGCTGGCGCAGGCTGCCCAGAGGAGCTGTGGGTGCCCCGTCGCTGGCAGTGCCCGAGGCCGGGCTGGACGGGGCTGTGAGCGACCTGGGCTGGTGGAAGGTGTCCCTGCCCGGGGCACGGGGCTGGGCTGGGTGGGCTTTATGGTCCCTTCCAGCCCAGACAGTTCTCTGGCTGTATGTGTGAGTCAATGAAAGAGAGTGGTTAGTGTTTCAGAAAACCATATATTTAAGAATTTTTTCTTTTTTTCCCTGTCTGGGTAATTTTTAAGTATTGTGCGTGTGTGTATATATATTGTACAAGTTGGATTAATTAGTTTTACTATCAGGCAGGGCAACGTTTTTGTCATTGCTGTGAAAATACAGAGGCAAGATCTGATACAAAGGATGTTTAAATGTACCTATACTTCATAACCAATTAATTTTCAATTTAATTTGGTTAAAGTGCTTTATCTTACAGCTGGTAATTGCTTTTATTAGAGGAGATACAGACTGTTTCTGTTTGTCACATCAGAGGGAGCTCAGATTTTAGAGGTCTAGCTGCTTTGTTAAGGACCTGGGAAGACATTTACGTGGAAAGAAGTAGCTTCTTGTTACAGTTTTCATAATACAACTCTTGATATTTGCGTATGTACTTGATACAATTTAACTGCAAATCAAATCTATATTTCACACCTCATCTAATCATGTCTTACCAGGAGATTTCAATGGTGGGAGACTTACCAAAAGGGACTTACTGACCTTTTAAATACGATGTCTCGACTTTGTGCTGGCTGTGATAGTGAACACATGCCTAGTAAAGTTATCTGTATCCGTGGCGAGATTGGCAGAAATTAGAACCACCTCAAACTGTTTGTATTGACAGTTCTAGTAACTATAATAACAATGCAAAGAATTGTCACCTAATTCCTGTACGCTTTTTCCCGTTTTCACTTGCATTGCATTTAGTTAGGTAACCTAATTTATTAATTTTTTTTTTAAAAAGGAGTCTTTTCTTCTTCCTCATAGGCTTGTTTTTTTTCCTCATTTTCTTCCCTTGACTGGCTTTTCATCCTTCCTTTTGTTCTTTTCCCTGCTATGTTTGTGTCTGTGTAATTATTGCTTTTTTAGTACTGTGCGTGTTTCCCTGAATCATGGAAAATGCAGTGAAGTTTCATTTGTGACTGAGTTTTCTGGTTAATGAGTAATACACAAAACTACTGCTGTGTCTTTCTGGCAGACAGGAGCAGCTACGTGGATGCTGAACTCTTATCTTCCTGCTCCCTCCTTGTTTGCTAGAGCTTACAAATCTGTGGTCTCAAGGTAGTGGTCAGTCTTTAAAGGGAGGATGAAGATAAAGTCCCTCTTAATGCAGTAATACTCGGCTTTCTCTTCTTTAGCTCAACATGGATGTTAAGGGATGAAATGGTGCTTCCCCTTGCTGGAAGAAAAACTTAGTTACTTCACATTTTCCTGTCATCTTCCACTGATGATGATGGCAGGAATCATAGAATAATAAAATAGTTTGGGTTGGAAAGGACCATTCCATCCCCCATGTTGGGGGCTCCAGAGCTGGACGTGGTAGTGCAGGTGGGGTCAGTATTATCTTTCTACTGACTGTGTTGCATTCTTCAGTTTATACTGGCATGGTAGAGTTGCTGATCAACATGTCTCCACTTGTTAGAGAATGGTCTTGACATCGTTCTTGTTTATCAAGTGTACGGAAGTGACACACAGGGGAGGGTGTAAAAACGGCTGACACTTTTCTGTTGCAAGTGTGCTTGCTGATCCCTGTAAGTCCTGAGTCAGAGAAAAATTCTGTCATGTCTGTAGAATGTGGGAGTCAATGAAAACTAATTAAGTGGTGCAAAAACCTTTCTTCACTTTTAGACAAGCTTTGCCAAAAGATCATTTTATCACGCATCTGGAGTCTTGATCAAAATACCTAAACATGATGTAGACTTGTCATTGCTGACATCATTGCTTTCATCCATTGTAACAGTGTAAGGTCCTGATGTTGGAAGGGTTCATGGCCTAACTGTGTCTGATGTGCTGACAGAGCTTTGGCGATCTGTGCAGCTTTTGTTTCTTCCAAAGGGATTTTTTTCCGTAGTAGCTGAGTCTAGGAATCTCACCTTGTCAAGCTGTGTGAAATGGTCAGCAATGTGAATAAAAACTCCATACCTCAGCATTCTGAACTTTTCCACTTTAACTTAAATTCTGTTTCTGTGAGAGGATAGCGATGCTACAAAACTGGCATGTTTTGCAGACACGTTTTACCTAGAAAACGCAAGATGGACTTAGAAGTTGAATTATTTTTTAATGCTACTGAACTAAATAAAGCCTCGGATCTGTATTTAAGTTTTTGTGGCCTGTTGCACTGGAAGAGAAACGAGCACAAAGAAGGATCATGGAATGGTTTAGGTTGGAAGGGAATATAAAGATAATGTAGTTCCAACTCCTCTGGCATGGGCAGGGATACCTTCCACCAGACTAGGTTGCTCAAAGCCCCATCTAGCCTGACCTTGAACACTTCTGGGGAGAGGATGTCCCCAGCTTCTTTGAGCAACCTGGGCCGGCGCCTTGCCACTCTCACAGTGAAGAAATTCTTCCTTATGTCTAATCTAAACCTGCCCTCTTCCAGTTTAAAGCCATTAACCCTTGTCCTATCACTATATGCCCTTTTCAGAAATCTCTCTCTAACTTTCCTGTAGCCCCCTTTAGGCAACTGGAAGACCGCTGTAAGGTCTCCCCGGAGCCTCCTCTTCTCCAGGCTGAACAGCCCCAGCTCTCTCAGCCTGACCTCACAGGAGAGGTTCTCCAGGCCTCTCAGCATCTGCGTGGCCTCCTCTGGACCCTCTCCAACAGGTCCATGTTTTTCTTATGTTGGGGGCTCCAGAGCTGGATGCAATGTTACAGTTGGGGTCTCATGAGAGCAGAGTAGAGGGGCAGAATCACCTCCCTCAACCTGCTGGGCATGCTGCTTTTGATGCAGCTGAGGATGCGGTTGGCTTTCCAGGCTGCAGGCGCACATTGCTGACTCATGTTGAGTTTCTCTTTAACTGACACTCCCAAGTCCTCCTCAGGGCTGCTCTCGATCCGTTCTGCACCCAGCCTGGATTTGTGCCTGGGATTGCCCCGACCCATGTGCAGGACCTTGCACTTGGCCTGGTTGAGCTTCATGAGGTTTGCACAGGCCCACCTCTCCAGCCTGTCCAGGTCCCTCTGGATGGCATCCCTCCCCTCCAGCGTGTCGACGGCACCACACAGCTTGGTGTCGTCGGCAAACTCGCTGAGGGTGCACTCTATCCCACTGTCCATGTCGCCAACAAAGATGTTGAACAGGGCCGGTCCCAGTACGGACCCCTGAGGAACGCCACTCATCACCGGTCTCCACCTGGACATTGAGCTGTTGATCACCACTCTCTGAGTGCAGCCATCCAGCCAATTCCTTATCCACCGAGTGGTCCATCTATCAAACCCGTGTCTCTCCAGTTTAAAGACAAGGATGTCGTGTAGGACAGTGTCAAATGCCTTTTTGACAAGTCTAGGTAGATGACTTCAGTTGCTGTTCCCTTATTCACCAATGCTGTAATCCCATCATAGATGGCCACCAGATTTATCAGGCATGATTTGCCCTTAGTGAAGCCATATTGGTTGTCAACCAGTCACCTCCTTATTTTCTATGTGCTTTAGCATAGTTTGCAGAAGGAAAATTATCTCCCAGTCCCTGCCTTTGCCTTCTGCGACTCAGGCAATGTGGCTGGAGCACTTGCTGGTGAAGACTGAGGCAAAAAAGTCATTAAGCACCTCAGCCTTCTCCATGTCCCAGGTCATCAGGTCTCTGTTTCTTTCTGGGGAGAGGCCATGGTTTTCCTAGTCTTCCTTTCATCCCCGACGTCCCTATAGAAGCCTTTCTTCTTGTCCTTGATGTCCTTGATGTCCTTGGCCAGATTTAACTCTGTCAGGGCTTTAGCTTTCCTAACCCGATCCCTGGCTGCTCGCACGATCTCTCTGTGTTCCTCCCAGGCTGCCTGCCCTTGCTTCCATGCTCTGCAAGCTTCCTTTTTGTTTTTGAGTTGGTTCGGGAGCTCCTTGTTCATCCATGCAGGTCTCCTGGTGTTCTTGCCTGACTTTGTTGGGATGCATCGCTCCTCAGCTTGGAGGGGGTGATCCTTGAATATTAACAAACTTTCTTGTGCCCCTCTTCCCTCTAGGGCTTTATCCCATGATACTTTGCCCAGTAAATCCCTGAAGAGGGCAAAGTCTGCTGTCCTGAAGTCTAGGGTAGAGTGCTTGCCGTGTACCCTCCTCACTGCCCAAAGGTTCTTAAATTCCACCATTTTATGGTCACTGCAGCCAGGGCTGCCCTTGAGCTTCATGTTCCCCACCAGCCCCTCCTTGTTGGTGAGAACAAGGTCCAGCATGACACCTCTTTGCTCTTTGTAGAGTGTATATAGAGATTTTCAGCATTTGGAAATCAGATTATGTTAAATTGTTCATGTATGAGAATTAATAATATTTAGGAATATTTGAAAATGGTCAATCAAATTTAAATTAATGAAGATTTAAGAGGAAGGATAACAAGTCAGATAATAATAAGGACTGTGTCTAGAAGGTGTTTACTTGGTCATGACCAGACAGTCTTGTGTCAGGGGAGGTTTAGATTCGATATTAGGAAAAAATTCTTCACTGAAAGGGTTATTGAGCACTGGAACAGGCGTGCCCAGGGGAGTGGTTCAGTCACTGTCTCTGGAGGCATAAAAGGTACGTAGATAGGGCACTTAGGGACATGGTTTAGTGGTGGACTCCATCTTTAAAGGTCTTTTCCAATCTAAATGATTCTATGATGCTATGCAAGTGGGTTCCTGTACCCAGAGAATTTAATATGAGAGAAGTCTCCAGGTGCATGGTTCAAATTACTCAAATAAAAGAATGAAGAGGAATCGAGGGCTAGAAGCCTCAGTCTTGGGTTTTGGGCGGGTTCATAGTGTGTGCAGTGTTCTAGCAGCTGACTCCTTGGTTTCCTGCACAACAGAGAGGTGTAGTCTGCCCACTGAAGCAAGCAGGGACTGCAATTGATGAAGAATTTGGGGGGAGTAGAAGTTACAGGGTTTTTTGGTCCTTTGAAATACTTAATGGAATGAAGAATATACAGCTGCAAATGAGTGTAAGAAACCAGATGCTGTTAAAGAAATTTTTTTTGTCTCAAGCTAAAATTAAGAGACTCAGTGGAACTTGGTAGTACTGAAGACAGTTTAGTGTGGCATTTTTTCGCCCCCACCCCTCAAAATTGCGTTGTTCCATTCAGAGGGTACAGCAAGAGCTGTAAGGAGCTTAACCAGTAAACAGTTCTGCGTGGCAGCAGACAAGGGTGTGACTGCTGTATCCTTAATGGCCAATAGTTGAGGCTTTTCGTGGGATGGCTTTAATGACTCCCTTGCATGATTGTTGTGTTGGGAATGTCCTGATAAGGTCTCATCTGGAATACAGTGTGTTTCCGTCTTGTTCCAGAAGGATTATTCATGTTCAAGAAACTTGAAACTAAAATAGGTGAGAAGAACATTCGCTAGGATTCTGAGGGTGATTTGGAGAGTTGCAGAAGAATTTGAAATAACTTGGACTGGTTTAGTTTAACGAAATTAAAAACAGAGCTTGCATACTCCGTCCCTGTGGGCCAGAAACTCCAAGAAAAACAGTGTAAAGAACACAAAAATTGTAGGATTCAAACAAATGGGATTAAGTTGATAAGGAACAATTTTAGGCAGAAAACCTGGGAAACGTAACGATGGGAGAAGGAAGCCAAATTTAAGATGGGATTTGATCCATTATGAGAAGGATTGAGTGATGTGGGGTAGGAAGGAAGTGTGGATTTGATCCAAGAGTCTTTTCCAGTCGTGTGCTCCTTTAATATTAGTGCGCTGGTTTATAGAAGGGTACGGGGGAAGAATATGAAGCAGGCAATACCCAACTACATAAGTCTTGAACCCGAACTCGTAGCGAAGACATTTGATTTCTGGTACATCAGTATTCCTCGTACTGACTGACGCCCAGTCTTTGCTAGCACTAATACGCACGTTGCTGAAATCTGCTGCTGAAATACTACTGAACTGCTACTGAATTATCCATTTACAAAATCATAAGAGATAATTCTGCTATGGCAGATTAAAAATTTTCTGAAGCTATACCATTTATTTGCACAAAGCTTTATATTGTTTACTGTCACATTAGAGATGTTTTTGGTCAATCTTGTGTTCTAAATCTGTAGTTTGAATTACTGGTTCTCCACACATGAGTTCATCAAAGAAGATGAAAGCCTTTTAAAAATATTACTAGAAATATGTATTTTTTTAGTCAGCTGGCTTTCCTAAACCTGTATATTTTAGGGACTTGACTTTTCTTTTTTGTTCCTTTGGACTAGTCCAGTAGAAAGCTTTTCCAAGAAGCAGATTGTCATGTGTTAGTCTTTAATAGGTATTAATGACTTTTCTGCTAAGACTTTTAAAAGTACCAGTAATGGCATATCTTGTCTATTTTTTAAAGACATACATATCTTTTGTGGTATGTTTGGGTTGGAAGAAGCAGCAAATTGCAGTCAAGAAAGAAAACGTCTTGCCTCATGACTTTATGAAAATGGTGCAGTTTTTGCTGCATTCTGCAGTGCTTTCAGATTCCAAGTTGTAATTTAATTGAGAAGATGCTGTTGCCAGAATGTAAACCAGTTAATCTAGTCTTGCTTAAAAAAAACACCTTGCAGAGTGATAACAGTAACAAAGGTGGGAATTCACCCCACCCTGTCTTCCCACTTAAGTAAAACCTCAATTAGCTCCATTTATACGCTAATATTAAGCACAGGAAACTTCCTTATTCTTTACTTTGTACACAATATGGAAATAATGCAGGGAAAAAAGATTAGGTTACATTGACATTGCATAGTTAATAATGAAATTTGGGGAAAAAAAAGTCTTTCCACATTACCTGTGCAATTCTTGCAGTGAGAAGCAATTGTTACACTTGTGTGTCTGTGCAGTGCAGTGCAGCCAGTGACACACTTTGCCCGTGCTGGGTTGATACTGGGAAATAAAAACATTTTTAAAAGTTTACAGTTTTCTCTTCAGGCACTCTTACTTTTCCTTTTCTTTCTGTTCTTTTAAATATTGACTTCCACCTATGTCCATTGCTTGTGGAATATCGGTTGTTTCTGCATTAGGATTTTGTTTGCATTTGAGGATACTTTGGTTTTTGCTTTGTAATAATCACTTCTAAAAAATAAACCACAATAAAATGCTTTGCTGTTGGGTGTAAGTACTAAAAGGGAGAAGAAGAAACTAATAGGAAGAAGTTCTGTTACTGCACAATTAAAGGTAAGTCCTGAGTTGTCTGTGTTTGTGTGTATACACCATTGTGTCAAGGAAGAGAATGTTTAGTCTGAAACAATATTCTTTGGTCCTTTTTAATATGTATTTTTTTAATTGGACAGAGAAGTTAGTGTTACAATTTGGCATGCACTTAAGGAAATTACATCTTAGCTGTTGAGTTTTAGCTTAGTTTTCCACTTAATAAAGTGTTTGTGTACCTAGGGCGCCTTTTACTCTGTACTTTGGACACTGAGGCCAAAACCGATCTGTGAGCTTTTAATCAGAAGAAAAATACGGAAGTATGTAAGGAACATACTTACAAAAGTTGATACTTCCTTTGGTTTTAGTTTCAAAATTTTCATACTTCAGTGTTGTTACATGTATCTGCAGGAAGTAGTATGAATTTTCAAACCTCACAATCACTTCTCTTAATCCTGTTTTCCCTAGTTTTGCCCCATAAATAAAAGTTTACTATTTTTGTAGGTAATTGTTTATGTTGGGTGTTTTTTTCTTTTACAGTTTGTTTCTAAAACCTTCAGTAAATACAGTAAATAATTTTATACACATAGTACAAACCCTGACATGGTCAGCTAGTGCAGATTCCATTTTGAGTAAAGCAAACATGAGGACTGACTGTGGAGGAAGTAACAATCAGAGTCATGTTTGCCACGATAGATGTGCCTTTTAGGCATTAGTTGATACATGCTGGTGATGGAGTCGGACCTGTCGATAAGTTGTAAAGTGAATGGTGGAAATTTGCGATGGGCAGCTAAAAGGTATGAGGTAGTCAAACCCCACAGCTATCCGAAGGATGTGCTGTTATTTCCACCTGAATACTTACCTTTATTTTGGCCGTCTAATCCATTCTGGTTGTGATGATCAAAATTCTTCTTTTCCTGATGGAAGTTTAAAAAATCTAGAGTCAGTACTGCTTCCATTTAATTATGATTTTCTATTGTGGCTCGTTGGGTCTTGTGCTGGATGTTGCTGTAAGGGCAGTCCCGCGGCTGCCTCCTGCCCCTGTTTTGCACTGGACTGTATGCTCGCTGGGCTGAGCGAGGAGCGAGGTGGATTGATCTGTTGGAAGATGTCTCTGTGTGTGTAGATAGACTGCAGGTTGCTTTACCGCAGTACATCTTAATCTCTGTTACAACTGGCTGTTGAAGAGCAGGATTACTGAGCTTCTGAGCACGGGACCAGTAAGTTCAGACCGATTTTGATAATGTCAGAGTAGAGGGTTTGTTAGAAGGAGTTGCAGCCAGAAGCAATGGGATGGGAAGGAGAAAAGCAGTATTTTAACCTGAAGTACTGTCAGTTAAAATTTATAAACCAGTAAGGGAATAATTTTGAAAGAGGTAGAATCTGTTTCCTGAAAACTTGTACCAAACTGTGGGGAGCTAACCTGTTGGCAATGAAAGCAGCCCGCAACCCTGAGCCAGCTTTGGACTGGCTGACGCACGTGTTGCTAGCGGCGTAGAGGCGGTAGTACGCAGCTGCGCACGGGCTGAAGAGAAAAGCTTGAAAATTAACTGCACTGTGGTGTGTGCTGTAAGAAGATAGTTGCGTTGTTTCACCTAACCTTGGTTGAAAATGAGTTAAATGGTCATAGTGAGGACTGTAGCATGGATATATCCTGTTTACAGGAAGTCTTTTGCCTCTGAGAATCTACTGAGTGGTGTGGTAGATCTATTTCATTTTTACCCTTGATTATGAGAGTTAGATGTCTCCTACAATTAAGTTTTATACAAAGCAGCCTGCATGTTGAGTGTATGCTAGCCCAGTTTAAGCTTATAGGGTACAGATTGTGTGGGTTTCACGGTGCCCCCCTCTATCTGCATTTCTTACGTTGTCTTACTTAACGTTATTTGTGATATTAAGGTCCTCCACCTTTTCTGCACCGCTTCCTTATGTGTTTGTTTATAATATGCAAATGTCCAGTTAGGTCTTGGAACGTTAACAAAAAAACTATCCTAGTACTGACTGCTACTTCCCTTTAGGAAGAAACGCACAACTGTATTTGCTTGGAGGGTGAAGAGGAATTTCTCTCAAGAAAAGCGGGTTTATTATTTACAGTTTTCCAAGATAAAGTGTGAAATATTCTCACCACTGATAATCATCTTTTCACTCTCTTGGGAGCACCAAATACGAAGTGTTTGAAAAAGGGAAAAATAAGTATTCTGCTTCTTGTGTAATATTCAAATAATTCTAAAAGTCAAGTCAGACTAGTTCAGTATGTGATATGTGTATGTCTGACACACGTGAAATGTATGTGTGATAGTAAATGTAAAGTTCCCCTCTGTTTAGAATAAAATAATGATCAGAGTTACAAACATATCTTTTCTGCAACTGCTGTGAAGGGAGAGGAGGAACATTATTTTTGTTACCATGTTACAGGGAAGGGAAATGTCACTACTGAAACGGACGGTGTGTGGCTGGGCTTTGCCAAGGTAATGAAGGGGAGTAGGTTTGAAAGTCCTACAGAAGCTGAATAGGAACCAAGTGAATAAATGACACCTGGTGAGACAACTTTAAGCCGTTGTGCTTTCGTGATGATGTGTTTAAGGAAATACTGTAACCATTGTGGAATGAAACGTGTATTTAAAACCAAAAAGAAGAGTTTCAAAGTAGTGGAGTAATTAATGCATTTTAGATAACATTTTTAAAACATACTTGAAGCCTAAATTACACTGTTAAATCCTGGGACTTTGAGTTTTTGACTGGTGCCTATCTTGTTTAAAAAAACAAAAAAGTTTTCATAGAGCTCTTTTAAGAATAAAGGAAATAACTGGGAAGATTAGTTACGTCTATATGAAAATGTCATTATCTTTAAGAGAAATTCACAAGACAAATTCTAATCCATTCCAACATGTGAACTTGTAATATTTCTTTGATACTGGGGAAGGCGGGGTGTGATGGTAGGGTTGTCTTCAACATGTAAGTTTCTTCTCCCTTTCAAAGGGAAAATTGCTATGCCTGTTGCAGAGGTCTTGGACCATTTGTTTACTGACTGTGCTAAGTGCTGCTAATGTATTGAGGGGAGCTTTCTACAGCAAGTGAATAAAACTGAACAATGGAACCTTTAGTCTTTGGAAAGAGAATAAACAGCCTCAGTAATAAAAGACCATGCATTAAATATGCTCTTCTTTATTGATGAAGAATGGACAATGGTCATTGATTAACTTGGTAATTTGTTTATTGTAAATGTGTAGAGCAAATGGAAGAATCAACCGGGGCAGTATGTGATGCATTTTGTACATGTCGCATTGTATTTGCATTTGTTTGTTTACTTGAGTAAGAAGTGAGAAGTTAGATACGATCTTATGGAAATATAATAGAATTCTCTCTCCTTAAAACCTGGATTTATTTGTTCTGGTTTAAAGCAGTTCTGTGAAGATGCACTTTGTTCCCCCTTGGAGAGTATTAGATACGCAGGACACTTGTTGGTCAGTTGTGTGTGGTACAAAATAGTCCAACTGAAGTTAATTTTGGCTTATCAAAAGATAGTAGATAAGTTTGTATACATCTAGCCAGTTTTACTTTCCCAATCTGTAAAATTGTTGGATTTGGATCTTCGCTAAAATGTTGACTGTGTGCAGTTGACACTGTTGGGGAGGAAGAACATTTGACCACTGCGTTAGATTAATTACACTAGTACTAGTTTTATTACCTGTAATTTTGAGTATGCGGCTAAAATTTTCCTGCTGAATACAGACTTTTTATTTAGCCTGATGGAAGTCCGTGATACTTATTTGTTTATGCTCTGTGATTTACATAATACCATATGATATTTTAATGGCGGGCTAGTCTCCTGTATTTCGGTTGAGTACTTCAAGAAGGGGATTAAGAAATTGCCCTATTTGCGTACCCCAGCACCTCTGGTGATATTGCACAAGTGCCTGTTTTCTGGTGCTGCCTTCTCGCCCTCACATCTCTTGGATGTTTCCTGACCCCTCTGCTCATCTAAAACCTCTGATTTTGTATTCTATCGCCCCTTTCCAAGTTGTGATTTGACCACCCTCCTACCCACTACTTCCCTCAGGTGCCATCAACTTTGTTCCTCAACTGCCTGTGGAAGGGTACTCACCTTGTAACTCCCATAAGTACACAGGTGTTCAAGGTAGGAATAGACATAGACCATCACCTCTAATAATAACATGTGTACCAGAGCATAGAAGGCTGAAAGCTTACACAGGCAGCAGATCTTGAGGTCTTCTATGAATTTTGAAGGTGGACCTAAATGTTTATTGCACCATTTGAGATCAAAGACTGACTTTAGTAGGTCTTTAGTCAAAGAAAAATAAGAAAATACTACCTGGAGTAGTTTGTGTGGTATGAAGCAGTGAGATAGCTTCAGACAGTATGAAGTGATTTTGCTTATGCTAACGTTTCAACATTAGCTTATGCTAATGTTGAAATTTTTCCCTTTGAGAATAATTCTTAATGTATGTAGACCTTGAAGTATTGGAGCGATAGTAAAGCCTGTTTTTAAAAGTGTTACCTATTTTTACTTGCAGTCATGTAGTCTTTTGTATTACAATTTCTTAAATAGTACCTATTCAAATTTACTGCAGAAACTTTCTTTTTTTTTTTTTTTTAAACAGTTTTTGTGTTTCTAGTAAACTTGCAGAGGATTTTCCAAGTAGTAACCCTTTTCATGTATTAAGGATAGAGAAGAGACAAAGCAAGCCCCCCTCTCTCCTTGCTCCTTGGTTTACACACTTCCATCCAGTCAGAGCAGGCCAAGTATAGAGGAGAAGCCAGCAGCTGGTAAAGGAGATGTGTTGAAGCAGCAGATTGTCAGAGAGCATCAGGCTGAATCTACTAGTCAAGATTTCTTCCCAGTCTTCTCTTTTGGAAATATTTTTACCCTGAGGAAACAAGTAGGCTGTTTTCCAATGCAGTTGGATCCTTAGGGATCTGAGTAACTTTTCCATAGAGAAGACTTTTCTTCTTACTGGACGGTATTCAGGGCTGAGGAAGCTGTGACTGTGCTGTGTGCTCTGCCTGCTGGTAAAATAGTTGGTTATCGTTCCTTGCAGATGGCAAGCTGGGACTTTCAAGAGCTGTTTTCACTATCCTCCTCTGTGTTGAATCTCTAACATATGTTCCAAGATTCAAATTTTGGTGGACTGTTTGGTGCCTTCAGGGCTGATACCAAACCCAGAACTTAGCAATGCTGGAGATATGGATGTAGTCAGAATTAGAATGTATGTGCAAAATTAGAGCAGACAGCAAGTACTTGAGCTTCAGCTAATACAGGAAGCACCAAGTGTCCGACTGAGAAGAAGAAATATGACTTTGTTTTCTACTTTCTGAAGGACAGTTCGAGGTTCTGGTCAGCCAACAGGATGGTTGAGAGAGTAGCAAAATACATACTTTATTAAGCTTTTCCCCTCAAATACTTTGCTCTCACTTTTAAAATGGTGTAGTTACTGTGTCCTGTCTCTCCTTCCATCACTTCTCTTTCTTGTTTCTGGTCTAGTAGATTGGAGTGTTTTTGGTGTTGTCGAAGTATGGCAGTAGGGGAAAGAAGGGAAACAGTCGTGTTTTGCTTTCTCATTGGGAGAATAAACGTAATTCCTTTCCTGTGTAGGTTGATGATGTTGCCACTGACTGTTAGGAGGAACAGTTTGTTCCAGGCTGTCCTTTGACAAGGGAAAAAAATACTTATTGTTTTCCAGGCAGGCCCTGGAGTGAAGTTTGTAGTGTCCATAACAAACAAAAAACCAATTGTTAGTGTTAATGCCCACACGGTTACAGGTTGTAATTTAAAATTAAATTTAAAAAACTGTGGCTGTTGTTCTTGTAATTACCTACGTAGATTTAAATTGTTACTTAGATTACCAAACTCTGTAAAAGAAGTTCTTGCTCCTGCAGATAGCTGAAGTTTTGTTTGCTTGATTTTATTAGTATGCTTTCTTGACTGTGCCAGTCTGAGATAGGCCAGCTTTATACTCCCATCACTGTGATGCTGTAGAAAAAATTGTAGATTAAAAAGGTCCATTTTCCTGCACATTTGTTTTGTAAAAAAGTGTTCAGTGTAAAATAAAAGCCTCAAATGAACCGACAACAGAAACTCCTGAAATACTCTTTTACCCTAACATTTTTTTTGATATGTAGGCAGTTAGACGTATTTGCTCAGTTAAAATTGTGTCTCAGTGTAGCTGAAGAGAATATGTACAAGCTTTGTATAGCGAGTACGTGTTTAATGCTACAGAAAATTATTTTTAAGATTGAACTGTAAAATTTCACTAACTCTTTAATAGTAGTCAGTGAAAAAAAATTATTGTAAAACCCCAACATTTTCCTGAAATGGTTGTATTTCAAATGTTGCATCTGTTATGCTGTTTCCTATTTCCTGTACAGTGTGTATGAAATACGTGTTTAGAAAACTTTATCTACTCAGGGCAAAAAAATAATCTGGGAAGAAAGCAAACCAAACAAGTGTTCAATATATGTTTTATACTGACATAGAGATGCTTCTGAATTCTCATAGCATGAGGAGAATTTGAAATCCTCATGCTAGAGAGCATCAGTAATGGAGTGAAACTTTGGTTTTGTATAAACAAAATTGAAAATTCCTATTGATTTCCAGGAGGCTAGAATTCTTTTTGCATTTTAGCAGAAAGATTCCTTTGACTTAACTGTGTACATCAAAGTGGGACACATTGTACTGTATCACTCAATTTAGTAACGTAAAATGGGTAAATGTATTTAAACAGCTGATTGCAAACAAAAAAACATGATTACATAACATTTGGCTTAAACTATTTTTGTTTTAATGGCTTCATATCTGGCTGTGGCACACAAGTGTTCTCAGTACACTGGAAATACCTCACAGATGTGGTGTTTTTCTGAGAAATTTTAGTGTTCTGTTTGATGTGTCTGTCCTTGTAAAAGTTACTTGATGAAAGGATGACTCAGCTGATCATGGTTTTCTATTTGCAGGTTGCAAAACAGCAATGTCACAGAACTGACCACATTCATCACAGTAAGTAAGCTGTAGCAATAAGCAGGAATCATATAGGGAAAAGGAAAATGTTAAGTGCTGTATGGCTTAGTGCTAAATTCTCCATCCAGGTCCTGATTGCAGCAAGACATTAAGCACGGGCTTAACTGTCGTAGTTCAGCCCCGATCGGGACCAGACTACGACAGTTATTTTGGTGCCCAATGTGGGGCTTGAGGAATTTGAGATAAGGATTGAGTTTCATTTGGAGCAGTAATGGGCGAAACAGGGATTGAACTTGATAAAAGAGTGAAATGATTATGGGGAATTTATGTTCTGATTGTGGTGAATGGATAAGTGGTGAATTGTTTGTTAATTGTCTAGCCACTGTTGGTGTTGTGAGGATATTATTTTGATTTTGGTGCGGGGAATTATTCCCCCCCCCATCCCTCCCCCCCTTGATGCATGTGTATTTTACTTAAAATACTTAAATACGTAATTCGCAGAGGCGAGGGGTGGAATGTTCTGGTTTTGTTTAGTGAGGGGGAGCCTAAGGTGGCAGCTTCTGTAGGAAACTGCCAGAAGTCGCTCCCCTTTGTTCAGTGGACTCGGCCGGGCCTAGGGCGGAGCGGCTGCTGGCCAAGGCCGAGCCCATTGGTAGCAGAATGTCCCGTGATAACGCCTCTGCGATAACGTATAACGTATTTAAGAAGGGGAAAACAGGAAAAAAAGAGAGAGAAGATGTGAAGAAGCTGAGTGGGGGCAGAAAGGGGGAGGTGCGAGCCCTGTGGGCCTTGCAGGCCTCACCCTCTGGCCTCTCGCCGGGCGGCCAAATGGGCCCAACTCGGCCCGGCCTGGCTGCGAGGAGTGGAGAGGAGATGAGAAGTGAATAAGATGTAAAAAGGATCCTGAGAGGCGTCTGCTAGCCTGTTCTGAGGAACGGCTGCAGACGCCAAGGTCAGTGAAGAAGGAGGGGGAGGAGTAATGCGGCTCCTGGCCAAGATTCCCCTGCAGCCTGTGGTGATGACCATGGTGGAGCAGGTTGTCCCCCTGCAGCCCGTGGAGGCCCACGGAGGAGCAGAGATCCCCCTGCACCCTGTGGAGGACCCCACGCCAGGGCAGGCGGGTGCCTGAAGGCGGCTGTGGCCCATGGAGGGCCCGCTGGGGCAGCCGTTGTGGAGAGACTGCACCCCGTGGAAGAGATGACCCACGCCAGAGCAGTTTCACGAAGGACTGTGGCCCGTGGGAGGGACCCCGCGCTGGAGCAGGGGAGGAATGTGAGGAGTTCTTCCCCCGACGATGAAGCAGCAGCGTGAAACAATGCGTGATGAACTGACCGCGACCCCCATTCCCTCTTCCCCCCTGTGCTGCTCGGGGCAGGGCGAAGGTAGAGATAATGTTAAGTTCGGGAAGAGGGAGGGGTGGGGGGGAAGGTTATCTTGTTCTCTGTCTCATTCTCCTGCTTTGGTTTTAGTAATAAATGAATAGTTTTCCCCAAGTCGAGTCTGTTTTGCCCGTAACAGTAACTTTAAGGATCTCTCCCTGTCCTTATCTCAAACCTCGAGCCGTTTTCCTTGTATCATCTCCCCCTGTTGTCTGGGAGGGTGGGGGGAGTGAGAGAGAGACTGCGTAGCCCGGTCCCGATCGGGGCTGAACTACGACAT
>JAAGAY010008279.1:0-50441 GCA_011801015.1 Ardeotis arabs
ATTTCCATACAAAAAAAAAAAAAAAAAAAAAAAAGAAAAAAAAAAAAAAAAAAAAAGACAAAAAAAAAAAAAGGAGAAAAGAGACAAAGGCATGCACAGTTAAAAGCAGAGAACATGTCTGAAATAAGAAAAAAATACTCAAATTTTCTGGCTCAAGTAATTAGTCAATAGTCAAGTTCTTTACCTTTAGAAGTAGTTAATAAGCAAGTTTAGCTGTAATTCTAATTAGAGAGAATATATGCCTTTTCATTTCCCATTTTCTCAGGAACAGGTGCAACAGCAGTCAGTTTCTTTAATCACAAATCAAAGCCTCTTTATAGCTAATACTCTGGACTTAGAAACTTCCTCTTTTGGCTTCTTCCTAACATGGAACTGAACACTTCTCTGACTCTTTCCTGCCTTATCTGCATGCTCTCCGCTGCAGGATCGCAGCCCCTCTTCCTCCACTGTCAGTATCCAATTGCTGCTTCGTTTTGGAAGACAGACAGACAGCAAGTACATATATCACCAAGATAATGTATTATCATTAGCATATACAATTAAATAGACATAAGAGAGGACAACTTTTGAAAACATCAGACATTTACCTAATGACAGGTAAATGGTCACAAGCATCTAGTTTATAAACCATAATTGTAATATGCTGCATTATAAATTATCTGCTAGTACTATAACAACCGTATTACTGTTCTGTTTTTTGCTCAGACAGGGCACATACTGTACAGGTTTCACTTGGAAGTCAACAGCCACCTGCAACTGTATCTTGTCAGATGAGATCAAGACTTACTGGCAGGAATGAAGCCTCATCATTTCCACCAGTAATTTATAATCCAAGCTGGTTGACTGACATTTGTCCTGGCTGAAAGGCAGCAAGTGGCAGCAACCGAAGCCTGTCAGTTGTGGCTGTTGACAGTTAAGCACATTACACTGTAGTGAAGCTTAGAAAATAAAAGACAGACAACTTGCCTAAGACCTTAGTGCCTATTGAGTGGTGATGGCTGGCAGTCCTGCAATCTTCTCATGGAAATTGGTATTGTCTCCTCCATTACATTGCAATTCATCAGCAGTTTCCAGTATGAAGACCCAGGCCCTAGTGTAGTGCAATATCGCAGTGGAGAGCTAATAATGTGCATAGTAGGAGATGTAGGCCACAGAACTGGTTTCACATAAGGAACAAAAGAAAAACTTAGACATAATCTTTAACTCTTCCTCTGTATGATTTACTTTAGAATGGAGAGCCGAGACTAAGGTGCAAGGCTGGAAGTAGAAGCAAGTGCTTTTAAGATCCAAAGATTACACTAAGTTTGGATGAAGGAGTCATCCACTGGCAAGCCACTGTACGTACCTTAGCAGGATGGGGATCAGAACTAATTGTCTGGAATTTCTTGAAAGGCATAGCCTCTTTAGTGGGGCCACAAAACACTGACCTGTAAGTGGAAGAAGGATTGAGCTCAGTAAGTTGGAAAGCATAACATTTTCAGATGGGTTTTTTTTCCCCTCTTCCATAGATATGTTGGCAAGACAAAATTAATTCTAAACTAGCATAGCCTTTTTTCCCCCCCTCCCTAAAGCACCACACATCAGTTGTCCAGGTTCCAAAATCCTTATTTCAGGGAAAATAGAGGTTGTTTCCATTTGCCTAAGTATATTTATCGTTAAAAATTTTATTGTAATTTTTCATAGGTTTAAATAATAGGACTCAGCATCCTTGCCAAGACAGAAATGGACAGGGTGTGGTTAAGTGGCACAAGGAGGCACACGCAAACGTCCCCTCAGTTCTACATATGTATCTGATTCTGCCGTATGCATCTCCACTGTTCTAACACAGAGATTATCTTCAGTGACCAAAATGTATAACTGTTTGCGCAGCAACAATGTACACAGATTATTTTTAGCTCAAACATGTGGCACTACTCATTGTGCAGCTGCTTTCATGCATTAATGCATTGTGATACAAAACCCTAACTGCAAGAACCCAAATTAATTGCAAGCAATGAGACATTTTGGACTGCAAACCCCTTTTGGCTACATTGGAATCGAATTGTTGACTTTTCAAGCTAAAAGAGATATGAATCATGGAAAATATTTCATTCTTAACCCCTCAAAGTACCCAATATTCCTGAACTAATGCAAAATGCAGTTATGTGTTGGCTTAGAAATTACAGTTTCTCTGCCAAAGGTTAATTTAGACTATTCATCCAAGATTAGTTGCAAGTTTTTTAAAACTGTAAATAAATTCTTGTTCCTAAACAGCACAGGTTTTCAAAGCAGGGAGTATAACCCACAGCCTATAAAAGGAAAAGATTTAAAGCAGAAATGGGACATTTGACTTCTGCATATTTGGAACATTTAATCACTCTCTTGGTTATATGGAATAAGTTAGACTGGCAGCTTTTTCTTCAGCTCCTTAGTGAAAGTACATTTCTTTAATAGAGCCTTAATGCTTTGTAGGATGATTTAGAATCTAGTTCTGCATCTTTTACAGACAACTGTAGAACTCCTCTTTGTTTCAGGCAGGAAGAGGCCCAAAGATTGCAAGTGCCTGAAGCTATGGACCATAACTTTTTCTCCCAGTTGAACAATAATGTGCATGTTTTCACATTCATTTTAGAAGATGCTAAGCAAAATAGTGCATGCATAAACCCACTAATATTAGAATTAGTAGGAGGATTTTAATTTCATTCTATTACTTAGAGACCTATGTAAAACTTAAGCTGGTTTTAGCTGTAAGCACAGGGGAAAAAAAGTGCAAGGTATAAGAGGAATTTCTCAGGACTACACTGCTATAAATAAATGCAGTTGGGGAAGCAAAAGAACTTTTTCTGAGGCCTAGGTCTCAGACAGACAAGCTTTGGCAGATTTGTATGTGATACTTCAAAACACTGGTCCTACTGAATCACCTGATACTGCCCTTTTGCTGCAGACAACTGCCACACAAAATGAACATCCTGGGTTTGCCTTGCGTAGTATAATCTTGGCACACATTTACATTCACTGCCAGTTTAAGTCAATATTCATGCTGCCAATTACCATATTAAAATAAGCATGTGTGTTCTTCTGTTGTCCTTACCTGAGAAAAAAAAAAGGATAATTCAGGCAACAGAACTCTCAGAATAGCCACATCCATGTCCCCCAGAGAATCCTGCACAATTTCACCTCCTTTTCACATTTGTTTTCCACTTCTGAAGTTTCTGTGGGTACATGTGGGCACACTAAATTTTAATCCTGTTTAGACTGTAAGCAAACGTGGTTTTGACAGGTTCACCTCTGACTCAAGGAGTCAGATGTTTATTATTTATAGTAAGATGTAAGTTTTAAATTAGAGACAATAGTATTTTATTTAACATCATTCTTGAGGTCACTAGAGTAAATTCCTCAAAGCTGAGGATGGCTGCATTATGAGGCACAGGAGAATCAAGTGTAGGTGAGTGCCCAGGCCCACAGGTAGCAAATAATCCACACTACCATTCAGTATGTGTGCCAATGCACTGTTGTTGCCAGATGCATCCTCTGACTTGAATGCTTTTCCAGTCAAAGAGGTTGGATAGACCTGTGTCTTCCCTCAAAACAGTGGCCCACTTGCAGTGTTACACATGGCTGAGATGTTGAAGAGTCAGGCGCTATGTTGCAAGCGGTCAAAAGTGTGTTTACAGCCTCAGAAACCCCTCAGGCAGGTAACTGTGCTCTTACTGTAACCCCATTCAACCTCACCACACAGGAACTGGGCACTCACGTTGAATTCCAATGGACAATGCCTCTGGTCTGTCACAGCTGGACTTTAGTCAGTAATGCCTTGGTGGACAGATGGGCAGAATATTGCCACCAATCAACTCATCACACTTATCCCTCCAGAGCAGGGAAAGCTGGTGTCTCCACAGCAGAACTCCTCCAGTCCACAGATCTACCTTCTGTCCAGCTTCCAAACACTTACCCTGCACGACAAAAGCAGCACAAAACCTTGATACAGCTGGTGGAGAGCCTGAAGCCAGACTACTATTTTCTTGAAACTGCTTGTCAGTGATGGCCTTCTTTTCTGAGTCTGTTTCTCAGTAGGTGCTCACTATCACTCAGAAACATCCCCCAAATAAGGAGCTCTCAAACAAGGAGTTCAGTTCAGAGGAGCATGAGACACTCTGTTGTTGTTCCCTCAAGCAACCCTAATTTTTCATCTGATAGCCAAATAAAAAGATGTCTGTAGAAGAATAAATTTCTGTCCCAGCAGCTGTAAACCAGAAATTGGAGTGTATAACCCATGTGTCATTATAATAAAGAATTCTTAACTGGTCCATTTAGCCACCTTAAACCCATTAGACTGTCTGGAGAGAGTAAGTGACAGTCCTGAATTTCAAAAATCCAAATGCTCATTTTAAGGTCGCCATGATCATATACATCACTTTACCAAACAGTATAAACAAGACGAGCTATAAGGTGTACTCTTTGCGTTGTGCTATGGAAAGTATCATTCCGTTGAACTTCATTTTATACTCACATGAACCAGTTCTAAAATCTATTGTAATTTTCTTAAACAGTAAGGACTTTCTGTGAGGTTGCAAAGACCACAGAAACTTACCACATCCAATGCTTTTGTCAGATCAATGAAAGCTTGCAAAATATCAGCTTCTGCATATTCGCCTTGATAAATGGCTTGACCAGCTTGTTGCCTTGGAATTTTTCAATAGTTTGCATCCAATCTGCACTAAGATTCAGGAATTCTGCTTCCTGCATCATGCAGAAACAACAGTCTGTAGGTGGAAAAACTATTTGTCCTAGGCTACTTAGTGAGGTTCTTTTGATCTTCTTACTGTCTGGACCAGGTGCCCTTCCATTCTTCCTGACTGTCACTGCATGTGACAATGTCATCTACAGAGTTGTGCAGCCACAGCCTTTTCTTTATCCAGTTTAGAATAGAATATAATAGAACAGACTATTTCAGTTGGAAGGGAATTAAAACGATCACCTAGTCCAACTCCCTGACCAAGTCAGGGCTGAACAAAAGTTAAAGCCTGTTGGTAAGGGCATTGTCCAAATGCCTCTTAAACACTGACAGGTTTGAGGCATCGACCACCTCTATATGAAGCCTGTTCCAGTGTTTGACCACCCTCTGGGTAAATAAATGCTTCCTAATGTCCAGTTTAAACCTGTTGCGGCACAGCTTTGAACCATTCCCACACATCCTATCACTGGATACCAGGGAGAAGAGATCGGCACCTCCTTCTCCACTTCCCCTCCTCAGGAAGCTGTAGAGAGCAATGAGGTCACCCCTCAGCTTTACTACAACACTTTTCTACCTCTAGCACATCCTCTGATAGAAATACTGTAACTATACGGCACAGAAGTAGCCCTACTTTCTCTTTCTGAATTCAGTAATTTTATGACATGAAAAGACCACCCGCGGGGCTGGCAGTAGTAATAATGGAAGAGAAGCTCTAACGCTGAGCTCACTTGAGCTTTGGAAGGATCAATATCAGCTATTGGCCTCTCAGCTGCTCTAGCTTAGGTATCAGTTCAACCTTGCACTAATAGACCAGTGCGTGCTGGCTCTATGTGGGATCCTCTACGACTTCCGCTGCAATTTATAGTTAGGCTTTACAGAAAGAGTTGGTTTTGCTTTTGCTTTTTTCTTCTACTCATTGTAGCCATTTTCACTGGCCACAATGGTTTAGGCTCATAAACTGAGACAGTACATGACTACCAGGCAGAATAATCACAGCAATATGAGCTTAATAAAGACCCTAAGGTCAACTACCACTTTAGCTGGCTGCAAACCTCATAAGATAAACTTTTTGCTGGGCTAGTAAAGAGTTCCCTGTAACTCCATGTTACTATCCTAATTGTTTTGGCAAAACCCTCCAGTCAAACACAGGGGTCGGGGGGGAAGAGGAAAGCACTGCATTTCCAGCACTGACTCCTTACAAACCTTCTTATCCTAGGAAAATGTCCTTTTTTTTTCTACTGTTTTTTTTTCTGTTACTATATTCTATAAGCTTTTATTAATACTAGTGAAAAATGAGTTCTGAGCTGCCCTCAAGGATACTTACGCACATTTAATAGCATGCACTGAAATTACGTTCTGATTGTTCTTTAGCTGTGTTTTGTGCCAAACACTTATACAGTCAATACAAGAGACCTGGTAGTCTAATCTTTAATACTGCTTTAAAATTGGAAACTATAAAAATACCCTTTTCTCTCTTTCTTTTACACATATGGTGGGACTATTTTACTTGGATGGTATCCTCCTTTCTCCTCTTACCTGAAAAAAAAAAAAAAGCCAAGTAAAAGCTGTTGAACATTTTCAAGCATTTCTTTACCTTAAAATCTTCAATGCATTTAAAAACAATTAAGCATCTGTCCTCACATCCTCACAGTTACCTTGTGATCTCTGCATTAACTCATGCCCATCTTCTGCTATTTATATAGAAACAATTAGCAGTAGTGGTTGTGCGCTTTAGATTCTGCTTTGTCCCATGCTTATTTTCCTTAGCCCTGGGCTATATAATTTAAGACAGCAATACTTCCATGATCTTACTCCCCTCTAAACAAATGTGAGAGCTTAAATTAGCAGTACTGTCATAATGTGAACCATAATGGGGAAGTAGAGATCACAAGGAGAATATAACAGTTGAATAATCTGATTTGTCAGCATTAGTCTGGTAGATCCACAATGTCCTAAAGCACAGGGGATCTTAAAATACAGAGACAACTACATCGAGTGACATAAAACTCATTAGCAAAATGAATTTTCAGGACCAATTATTGTGTAAGCAATGCCCAAATGTGCACCGAATAATCAACTCCACAATTAAATTTGTGTTTTACAAAAGTCAGCTAAAGTGGCTCAGGACAGGCCTCATACACAACATGCTTAGTCTTTTCTAGTAATTATTTTTGCCAACTTTTAACTTATTTGCATGATGTTCCATAGCAACAAGTTATTCTGTTATTTGTTTCCTCTTTATTTTTAAACCTATAAAAGTAGGGCAATCTTTAACATTTCTGATTAAAAAGTCTTTTATCTGATGATCATCCATATATTAAGAACAGAATAAAACACTTTTCTAGACCTGTGTTATCTACATATTTCTTTTTGCTAAATAACTCTTCCTCTATATATCTGCAATGTGCTTCATGACATAGAAATACTAAGTATTAAGTCATAATGATTGAACCATATTTAAGGAGACCTCCAGTATGACAATCACTGAGTATAAGTGCAGAAGTCTAGTGCAGTTTTTGCACTGTACACAAATTTATCCTCATTTCTATGAGTGCTTAAACGCATAAAGCTTCTGAAATGAACTCTGCTCATAAGGCTTTTCCCTCAGTGCTACTATTTATGTTATGTCACTTGTTATTTCCTGCACATTCATAAGCTTCAACAATCACTTACCTTCCTGGATTCTTCATTATCCATTTGTTCTCTTCAATTATCAGATTTCAGGCACTATTACTAGCAAATTGCTTTTCTTTTGGCTACACATCCATCAGCCAAGTACTACAGCTTTTCTGATTCACTCCAGATGCAAAGTGCACTCTACAGAATGGAAGCACCAGGATTCAAGAAAAATTGCACTCCTTACTATGTCCAGCTTCAGTGGAAGTGGTTAAAGTTGCAGCTCCAACAGAAAAACCTGTCCCAAGCAAGACTGGACAGGTAGCTGGGCTCCAGGGAGGGAAGGGGGGGGCACAAACAAACTGACGTCAGAGATCACAGAGCTTAGATCTAACAAGTTCACCAAGAACTAGCTACTGATATCTGCCTCCTATGGCATTGTAAATTTAAATGCAGATTTAGATGTTTTCTTCTACTACCTTCTTTCCAGAAAAATGTAGTTGTGCAGATTGTAGGAAATGGTCTGGCATACACAGCAAGATGCAGAAAAAAACCTCCTTCGTAGGCCTCTACCTTGCAGATCCTCATCCTCAGCTACACATATCGATGCTGGTACATTGTATTACTGAACTGACAAAAACAGACACTGGGATACATATGATATAGCCATGCTTTATGCAGAATATGAATGAGGCAGACTTTCCAAATGAAGACGTTGAGTCAGACCTAGAAAAACTGACTTTGCCAGTTCTTGTTCTGATACAAGGCCTAAAGGCATAAGATTAAAAACTCCAGTTTTGCATATTGACCTGAGGACGTTGTAGCTTATGCTCAGAGCTAACTATGCAGTAGTACTACAAACCTACCAGTTTTAATCTTACTTTAAATCTTTTAATATTAGGGATACCAAAGAAATGCTCTCTGTTTGGGTTTTTGAAGGATCCATGAGAACTTATGCTGTAGCATCCTGCAGCAGTATGTATCATCACCGTGATTTTCTTCTGTTTTCAAAATGCCTAGTAAATCAATTTTCCTTGCTCATGCTCAGAATCTGGAGCATTACTAGGGTTACCTTTGCTGATAAAAGATTACAGTCTTACAGTACATTATGAAGCTATGTAAAAAAATCTTAGTTCTTCTATAGCGACCATATTCACTTTAGAACTTGTCACCCAGCAAATCCAAAGATTGTCACACTCAAATCCATCCAAAACATGTTCTCCACAGGGTTACTTAATGCAGAAATGGCTGTGCAGCCATCTCTCAGACCACTATCCTGCATGACTGCAACAATTAGCAGCTGCTGCATGCATGGAGTCTGCATTTCTCAGCCTCACATTACCTTAATTACTCTTTGTTTTATTTCTAGTACTGAATCTGCTACTTAATAATATGAATTTTGGCAAGATGGGTGATGATTTAGCTAGCCCTGTGCAAGTATATTCTGTAACACAGAATATGGTCTGTGATCCAAAACAAAGATTTTGCTAGCTCTCATTATCACCAATGCTTTACTTTACAATGTTATATGGGACTATGGGACCTGAAATATAGCTTAAGTCCTTTCCACTCCCTCATCCCACAGGGAAGTTTCCCTGCCCTAAGCATGTGACCTTTTTTTTTTTTTTTTTTTGGCAAAGCAAGCTTGAGGCTCTCATAATGAGAGTGTGTATTTTTAAAAACTATCTTCCTTCACTGAAAATTGCCTTAGAAGCATATAAACAAAAAGTGATCCCTCCCTTTCCCAACCCTTTCAATTGCTGCTTCAGCAGGTCAATACATAGCATTTTGGAACACACTTCCCAGGGCTAGAAGAGGAGGTGAGACATTTTTAGCCTTTAGTGAGATGTTGGGTGATGGGCAACACAACAGTTTTTACACAATAGACTCCAAGCTTGTTGGTTTTTTCAAGGTGCAATGATGACGTCAATTGTTCTCCCTTCACTGCTGAGATTTCTTTCCCAAGAGGCTGATTTGCCTGCCTCATTCTTCCATATCTCACACTCCCCTCCAAAATCAGGCTTCCTATTACCGTGACCTCAAGGACCATGAAATATGGTCCCTCCACTTGAGAGATGGAGAATATTGTTTCTATTTTTCAAACTTGCCCTTTTCCATTCTCAATTCCAGGGTCTATCTAGCTCTTTACAGTTTTAAGAAGTGCTTGTAGTAGAGACCATTTAAAAAGGTCTCTTTTCCTATGCTCCTTTTTGAAACAAAATCTAACTGGTTTTCCATTTTGAAAACCATTTTAACAACTTCATATCTGTTTTGAAATCTCCAATACCATTCAATTTTTTTTGGGAAATTAAATGAAAAATCCCCCAAATTCCCAACTTTATCAAGTTGAATGGAGGGGATTCATCATGTGAAGGACACAAATAAGCTCAGAATTATATGGCAAATGGACAAGTTCCCCTTCCCTTGTATGCTTTTTTTTTTTTTTTTAAGTACTTTTTGTTCTAAATCTCATTGATTGAGGGGATTTCCACCCTCCCCTACCAGCTTCTTTCACTATTCTGTTTCCAGTCACCCTTCCCATTACATTCTCTTTGGGGATTTCCTCCAACTTCACTACCAAGTTTGCTGACTGTAAAAGATGTCTTCAGCTTTCTTCTCCCATGCAAAGCTTACATCATCTTTTCACTTCTTGATGTTTCTGTCCAAAAACTGTTTTTAGTGCATATTCTCCAGCAACAGATTCTGTTCCCACATAATCAGGGTGAGGACTCAATTTATTAAAAAATACACCAGAAAAGAAATAATGAGGAGTACGGAGATAAAAATGGAAAGACTGAACTGTTTGAGACTACAGAGTTTGAAGTCCTAGCTTTAAACAGTACTGACAGACTTAGCACAGCCTGCAGTTCCTACAGTATTGACAGGCTTAGCATGTTATCAGCAGATCAATAGCACTTTTAAAAGACAAATGTATGCCAGCACAGCACTAGGAATACATAAGGTGCTGAGAGGATAGCTCTACAACGCCAGCCGCTGACAAAGTATTAGAAAAGCTAGATGGCACAGCAGAAGGAGCACCATTGTACTGACCACCACCAAAGAGCAACTCTGTTTCGATACTGGTCAGAAACACAAAGCCTGCTCTTGACAGCATCTCACCTGAAGAAGTCCCTCAAAGCACTTGTGCCGGGAGCCCACACCAAGATGCACAGATTTCTCTGTACTGTCTTTCTGGTGAAAAACAGACTACCTAAAGAACTAGGTTTGAATTTTTGTATGTCAGTCACTTCCTGAAGAGTTCACATTTATATAGGTTCAGTCTTTCAATATTCATCCACGCTTGCAGTTTTACCTTTCAGGAATTATTTGCTTACCAGGTAATGTCAGTGGAAATCCAGATTGCAGTAACACAAATAATTCAAAACCAGGCAGGCATCGCAGACCTTCAGGAAGACCAGTGTCCTTGCGAGATGTCATCTAACCACAGAGGAGCTGATCTGGTACTGCTAGCACCACACAGTTCAGGCTACCTTGAACCCGCTTCACGCTGCATCTGTGAAGGTTCGGATGAGATTCACAAGTGAGGTGTTCCTCTGCATGTCTTACTGGGGATATTCCTCATACCCAAGACATATCAAAGCTGGCTGGAGACTCCTCAGAGAGACCGGTAACAAAGAATGCATACAGCCTGGTACTTAAGGCACTACCTGGAATATGGTAAGTCTAGGCTCAATTCCCTATTCCATATAGACTTAGATTCTCACTGCAGAGAATAGATTTAACAAGTTATAAAAATAAAATAGAATGGTTTTTGACATACAAACCAGCTTAATGAGTACTGCCATGTTCAGAGACATGGAAACAGGAGAGCCATGGGAATACACCAAAGAAAGATATACTTCTTTCACCAGATGCATGGCCTTAAGACTCCCTCTGGTTGTATGTTCTTATGTAACTGTACACAATATCCTTTTATATACAAATGCAGATGTAAAATCTTGTTCCTGTCCCCCTCCCTGCCTTAATTTTGGCATTTCTTAATACTGAGTGACTGATGCCCAAAGGATCTGACATTAATATAATTTTTTGTGTATATGACCTTGGGCTTGCAGGGAACTTTAAGCAGAAAAATCCTGCATCCCCATAAAACCTTACAGAGCAATTCTGTAGACTGCTTACAAAATATGCTCCAGTATCTTCAGGATGAAGGATGACCTATCAAGTTAGTATTTCAAGCGTTGTTCCTATGGAATGTGATCCTTATTTAATGCCACAGCAGTACGGCTCTATGGCTTTCAGTGCAGTACTTAACCTATACTACCAGCTGAGCTGCCTCACTTCTATCAGCATAGAATTATCAGACCAAAGTAAGCATAGATCAATAGCTAGATCACATACTTGGATGTATCCAACTATTTGCCAAATCCTGTTGACACAATTCTTCACAGGACATTGAAGTGTGGAGTTTCACATTGGCATTTTATACAAAATATACTCTATATTTGTATAGAGGGAACATAATTGCAGCAAAATCAGAATGTTTATACATGAACATAAAATGTAAGCTACTTCCATGTTTCTAGGTTAAAAAATTTTCACTACAGAAACATTTTCCTTCCCTCTGAGAAGTGAGGGGAGCTTTTTAGTCAGGTTGCTTGGAACAGCTTGTCTCTAAGCCTTTTCCAGGTTTCCTAGAAACTTAAACGCTCAGTTGGTCAGATCTCCTCTAAGCAACAGGTTTAACTTTTCTAATGATGAGTTAAGATGAACAATTCTGGTGTAGTATCTCCCCTGGATAACCCTTGTTTTAAGTCAAATTAAAAAGCAGAAAACATCTACTATGGCCACCACCTTTGTGCTCCTTTGTTCTTTGCCAGCAACCAGTCAGCAGAGCTACATTATCTTCTACCAAAAAATCAGTTTCTTTCTGCTGATTCTCTTCCATCTAACAAAGGAAAAAAAAAAAAAAAAAACCAAACCAGAAGTTTGTTCTGGTACTGTGAGGTCTACTTTCTGTGTTGGTGCAGTAACAAGGGAAGATGCAAAACTTAGCAGTTTGTGTATTTAGCTCTTTCTCAATACAAATGAATGCAAACATTTCTTTCCAGCAACCTCATGCATTTAAACTAAATTTTTATTGAAACTTGTAGTTATGTACTGTGCTTAAAGAGCTGTTTTGATAAGAAAATGATGGTAGACACTGTTCTAGAGTCATCTTCCTAATCTGATGAATAGTCTAGGGTCACCTCAAAGAGATGGATATGCAATGTTTTCAACATTCATCTGTTTGCCTCAAATTGTTTACCATGAGTGCTGCCTTTTTTTTCTTAATAGCTTCATTGTAGAGCATAATAATGAAAGCAATGTTTACAATAAAAAAGAGTGTTCTTACCCTGAAATGTAACTGCTGCCCAAAGCATGTCTTCAAGAAGAAAAATGCAAGATAGGAAGGAATACAAGTCAAAATCTAGTATAAGTGCTAATGTGCTTAAGTACTGAAATCTAGCCTAAGCTGAAATAAAAGAAGTGGCTTAGTTTCTGGGCCACAAATCTGGATAGTTGCATGTTGCTTTTACACATGAAATGTGTGTCCCATTTCTCTTCACTTGTACAATTAACTCATAAATTAGACTGGGGTGATACATGTAGATTTTTCAAAGACTAATATTTGCCAAAATATTAGTTATGTATAATTCAACTGTCAAAAACCAGAATCAGGATATGTGATATGAATACTCATGGCAGCTTAGCCATCTAAGAGTTAAAAAAAAGGAAAAAAAGCTGGTAAGTAACTGAGGGGGAAAGGAATCAATTATAACTGTTTTTCCAAGGCAAAAATTTCTAAATCAGCTCCGCTTTTTAAAATAGTCCTATGAATATGCAATATCCAATCTGGAACATGGCAAAAATTTCTCAAAAAGGAACACAAGTAGACAACTGTTTAGGAACAGTCAGGAAATCTATTTTACCTGATCCAAAGCAAGCTTTATAGTCTGTTTTCTCCATTAAACCCCATCAGACTACCACTTTATTTTTTTTAAATTTATCTTTTTATTTTTACTTTCCTTCAGTTAAAATAAAAGGTTGCCAAAGAAAATTTATGATTTTATGTAGGTTTTATAGTCTGTGCAGAAATTCTAAGGTATTCTCCTAAGAAGGAATCTTTTCAAAGCTAAACAGTAGCCAGCATTCAATACTTTCCAGATCCATATTTTGCTAATCCTTGATAAAACCAAATAAAATTAATAATGGAGAGAATAATGGTAGATCAATATATTTTTTAATATTTTCTATATAAAATAATCTCTTACACAAGTTGGCATAGTGAGAACTCCTTTGATGCAGCTGAATCTATAAAGTTCAATACCACTGCATTCATATCTATCAGGGCACAGCAGAACGGTGGCTGAAGCAACCACTAGCCCGGATAATTTTTTGACTGTAAAAACTAAACAAAACTAAACAACCCACCAGAAACCTGGAAAAATGAGAATCAAGAATAGATATTGTACTGTATAGGCCTACAAAAGATTCACTAGAAAGTATTAACCTTATTATGCAAGTATTTCTCAAAGCATGTATGCTGCTCTGGGGTTCAGCATTTATCTTAAAAGCAGAAAATGTACAGTAAGTCATGGCAAATCTACAATTTGGCTACACAGAGGCCCAAATACTTACTTTTCCTGCTTGGACACATCTTAAAGAAAGAACCAACAGTAGCTGCTACCTTAGAGTGTGTGTGCTAAAGGTAATCATAACGCAGCTGCTTGAACTTCCTGACTACAGAGGAAAACCAAATTGTGCTGCTGGCAGAAATTCCTGTGTCAGGTGCATGTCTTGTGCGTCCAGAGCCAGGGCTCAGCTTTTTATTGGCTTGCCTCTTGCAGCTAGCACTGGGAGGAGCGCATAACTTACTTTTTAACTATTACAGCAGCTCCTGCTGCTCTGCTCTCTCACAGAAATATACCTTCTTTTGTCTTATATTGATACATATCTTGGAGTCCTGACTTCTAGAGGATGCAGACTCCTATCCTCCCCTTTTTACTGCAGGAGTGGTGTAATAATTGATCTAAAGGGATAAATCAATGCATTGCTTGTAGTCACAACAGAGACAACTGTGGCAATCAAGGGAAAATTGGAATGTAATGCACACATGGAGAAGGCAGAAGGTGGATGGCATATTCTCAGCTTGCAATTGCAGAATTATTTTCAGATATTTTACTGAGAAAATATAGAGTGTGTATATGTCATGTGATGCTGCGAGAGGGAGTATATACAATGATAGCTACATGGGAACAGTGGACTGAGAGAGTTGAGATACAGGTGTGCAAAATGCCAGTGTGTGGGTCCACTTTGTTCTCTTGTAGTACACATTTTGAATATTCAGTCTGACAGTTTACCAGTGATTCCGACTGCATAGAGATATTAATATGTTGTCCTAGTAGTACAAATACTGATATTCACAGAGAATTAAAATAAAAAATACTTTGTGTGATTACAGAAACATAAAATCAGTTTAATGTAAAGCACATAGAAAAAAAATAAAAAATCCCAAACTAATAAACTTCTCTAATCACGACTCATTCATCAGCTTTCCCAGAACACTCATTTGCATTTCTAGTGTCACCAGAGATGATGACAATTAAATAATCTTCAAAACAGGTTTTATTTAATATGATAGGACTGGGCTGCAGACATGGCTGTTCAAAGCTGTTTTTTTCCTCTTCCTCTCTCAGCTGGAATAGAACAAGCTACTGATAAGGGCCATCAGAAGTGCTATAACAGTAAAACTAGGATATTTATCATCTCACTTTGAAAGATGAAGCATCCAGTTATAATGGTGGGCTATAAAGACAGAGTTGAAATTCAGGTTGTCAAAGTGGTCTAGAGGAGGTGTACGTGCTGTAGAAGTAGCTTGCAGCTGAGTGCCTTACTCCTTTTGGACCTAATTAAATGCAGCCTAGAAGTGGTATAAACCTTAGAGAAGTGCTCAGCTGCAGTCTCTAGGAGGCTTGCATGACAATCCAATGCCTGTGCCAAGAAGAAATAAATCTTAATTGTCCCTTCTGGAACTCACACGTATGGATTAGTTGTAAGGAAAGGGTCTAGAAAAATAATAGTTTGGCTAAAGCAGTGTTTTTCATTTGTGGTATCAAACTGGAGTTGAAAACAAACAAACAAAACCACACACATATACCGCCCCCACACACACCCCTCCGACAAAATCTTTCCTAGTTTTTGCAAATCAGATGAGAAAAACATTTTGTTGTTCTGCTCATTGGCTTGTTTTATGCCAAGTGTATTTCTGGTAACCATAAATGTCTCATGCATGGATATATTTATGAATGTCCATACCTGTGTATTCAGCTTCACAGAGGAGGCTCTTCTGGCTAACAACAAAAATATTCTCAGATCTCTATAGAAGTTATCCAGCTATCCTGGCATTTTTAGTTGTCTCATCCAGTTGAATAGAATTCTGTGTACTACGCTTACTCTGGAGAATCCTTATACAAAAAGCTTGGGTAAAGAATAAACTGCTCATTACCAATCCCAAACACACACAATGCATTACAAAGGCAGGTAAATCAAGTGTATTAAAAAAAAAAAAAAAAAAAAAGAGCAAGCTAAGATTTTTGGATCATCTCCCAGGGACTTCTATCACATTGTAGTACTGAGCTGTAAAGCTTCTATGATGTTTTTCAATCACAATTCAACCCCTCCATTATAAAATCTTGATCTTCAAGTTTACTATTAGCAAGCACAATCCCAGTCTGGGCACAAATATTTCTCCCTTCCAGCCTCTCCACTTCTTTTGTTTTCTCTTTCTTTTCAAAAGCCCATTAGGAAAGAGGGATATCTACCTAAAAATGGTGCTAGCTATTTAGTCATGAAACAGTTAGAGTTCTTCTTTGGAATATAAACTGCTTCCGTCTCCTGAGAAATGCTAATATCCCATGGCTGTACAAGCTGTGGTCATCTGCAGTCCTCAAACAGATGTTTCACTAACCTCTAAATAAATCATCAGTTCACAGTGAGATAAAATGCTCTTTCCTGCATCACACAACAGTGTTCAAATTTCGGGGTGAAAGCTTTCCACACAATTAATCATGTATTTCATGGGAGCATACATACCAAATCATATTTTAAACAAGCTTATGAACAGGATTAATGCACACAGCTTATTACAAGATCTGGACTGACTTTTGTTTGACTTCAATCATTGAGGGGCAGATTGGTCTTTCAAGGAAAATTTACCAGTGACTTTTTGGAATAATGGCCTAAGTATGAAATTTCACATTAAGGGCATATTTCAAAACTGTTTCATTTTCTGCCCAGTGAAACAATCAGCAAATAGCTGAGCAAGATGAGGTTTATGCATATTTCTAAGGGAGAAGGAAACTTTGAAATTGGCAGGAAATATTAGGAGTTTATTATACAGTAGGAACTTGGTAGCCATAGTACTTTCCTTCTTATCACACTGCTATGGTTATGCTCATAGAATTTTATCTTTTTCATTGAGAAAGTAGTAAGTATGAAATAGGTGTGGTTCTTACCAAATGTTCATAACCTGGGGGCACTGCACAGTGCAGGCAGAATCCTGTGCTGTTCATCCTGTCAGGTCCAGGAATACAAGTACTTCAAGTTACAGAGAGAGTATGGAGAGTTTAGTTTAATTACTCTGTAGTATTAAATTTGGCTTTTGCAACAACATAAAGAGTTACAAGAGTCACAAATTACTACTTCTATTATGTCAAAAACTGTAAAAACTGCCTTCAAGGGGCAGAGTTTATAGGTTTGGCCTTGTTTGGTAGTGCTGCATGAGACAACAACTTACCCTCTTCTGGAACAATGTCATGATAGGTCTGTGATAACTATACAATATTTCAGATATCAATAATTGTTTGGGTTCACTCAGTGGTTTTTGTCCTTCTACTCTGCCAGATAACAAATAGTTTATGCCATTTTCTGAGCTGATCACAAGCAAGTAGAATGAAAGAAATAAACTTTTAAATTTTTTTTTATACTCTCATCTCTCACGGGGTTAAATATTTACATTCTAATTACAAGATAAAAAAGACGACAATAATTTGTTCCATCTTGGTGAACATTCAAGCATTGCATTTTCTGTTTTCAGCTATACTCTACCATAGAACTCTTTCCCATCATCAGAAAAGATATAATAGCTTCTGGTTTAAATGAACTGAAAAATTACTATTAAAGAAAGGAAGCCATGAATAAGATTATACTGAGATATGATTTCCAGGCAAGTTAGAAAAAGAACAAGAGTTCCAACATGTTGCTGCAAATATTTTGGCCCATATAGGTAATAAATATATCCTAATTGGAAAGTAAATTGCTTAATGCGCTTCTTCCTGACAGCATTTTTGTGTCAAACTAGATCAGGATTTGCCTTTGAAGGATCGTTCATAAATGGAGACATATCAGGTTGAGTTAATCCTTACACACTATGCTCTGTTTTCTGCACTCTTGAGGAAAAAATTAAAATATCTAACTTCACACTGATATGGGATCACCTCCCGTTAATCTTGTCCTTGTAAAACGACTCATTCCATCGATTTATGTAAATAAAGAACATAAAAGAAACAGGCAGGTTCGTTGGTATTCCACTGTATTGCATCAGTTTAACCCGCATATCCCTCTCATCTCAAAGGGCTCTTAGGCACTAGTTAGGAAGGCAACTGGAAGTCTAACATCTTTCACAGCTGTATGCTTACCCCATTCTCCGAACCCAGTCTTGGGCCCCATTCTGGTTTCCCAAACATTTGAAATAAAATTAGTTCTATTTTTGTTCCTAATGCAACCAGGTGGTAAAAGAGAAGAGGAAGCAGTCATTAAAAAAAAATCATTTTAGCAGGTATATCAGATTAATAATTAAGTGCACTCTTTGCTCAACAGTGCAAAGAGAAGTTAATTCCTGAAAGTTTTTGCTAGGAGGGATTGTGTAGTATCTCCAAAGTATGTGGGGTAAGGGTGGAGGGGCTGAGGTCAAGAGTGATCCAAAGAGATTTAGGGATTAGATTCATGAGAGATTGCAAGAGTCATCTAGGGTTAACAAAAAGAACAAGGTATGGAGAAAACATTGCCTGTAATGAAGTCTATTGATTATGAAACTGCCTCCAAAGGGAGTAGTGTTTGCCTTTTAAGAATACAACCAATCAAGCACTAAAGACTGGCTTGTAAAAGGACACAGCTGTACTAACAGAGAGTGGGACTTGACCTGGGGAGAGTTTTAGCTTTTTTAATTTTTTAGGCATAGCATAGTGTGGTATTTTTGTATATGAGTGCAAAATGTAATAAATGTTTCTACCTGTTCTTACACAAGTGTCAATATCATTCTCTGCAGGTGCCAGCTGGTATCATGGTTTGCATGAACAAACTACCTATCCCATCAATCAAATACTTGCAATAGCTATAGACAAACTCGGTGTCCCACATGCATTCTACTAGATTGAAATGAGACTACCACAGACAGTTGCATTTTACTGTAAGAGCCACAAGTCACTTAACTTCAGATTCTCCATATCTGAAATTGTTTGCCATAGGTTTCTTTAACCAGTCCTAGAAATTACTTATTAAAAAAAAAAAAAAAAAAATCAAACCCATACTAACTAGGGGGTATTCATGCTTCCACATCCAGCTAAAACAAACCAATTCTTATTGCCATATACTCACAGAAGTTTCATTTACAGAATCACCTATTCAGTTCCTTCCAAAGAAACCAGAATAATATCTTGGCCTCACTGGGAAGTCCCAAAGATTAATTCTGTATTGTAAAAGACAACTGCGTGTGTTTCTTTTCTGATTTACTAGAACTCATGCATAGGAAGTCAAAGTATGCATCACACTGTTTGAAAAATTAATAGCTTTCTAGAGATAAAGAGTAATATTTCTGTTTCCACCCTACATTTACCCTCTTCCCCAACAAAATACTTTAAGTCTACCCACCCTTGATCATTATTCTCCCAAAACATTGATTTGGGGATTTCCTATACAAAGGCTTAGAATTTTAGCAGCCATATGACCTACTCCTTGACCAGAAAGAGCATGTGATACACAGACACAAATTAGATGGAAGAAAGGAAGAAAACAATACCTAGCATACTATTGGTTTAATAAAAAAATCAATGATGTTAAAGAACACATTTTGTCTCAGTCACAAGTGTTCATAGGAAAAAAAATAATATCTGAAATGTACATGGTTGCATCTCAAGTATCAGAGAGTTTCTCAAAAGTACAAAAACCTCCAGGCCTAAATTCTTTCTTAATATACCTGTGGTGACTTCAATAAAGCAGCACGTTCAATGAAGAAATCTTGATCAAACCCATTTAATTGTGTATTTGGTTTGCTATTTCAATGTCATCAGTTCCAGCTACCTTTCTACACAAGTTTTTGAGGGAGTTTTTCTCCATCCTCACTCTCATATATATGACATTACTGGTTTACATCTGAAGTTTAAAAATCAGTGGTCTGCTAAAACAATGTGGAAAACATCTAGTTCTGGAATCAGATTTAGTTTCCACATCAGCCACACAAATTGTGATGATTTGCTACCAGAGACTCAGAAATCAAGTCTTGTCTAATAGAAACATTTGGTATGAGGACATGATGTTTCCTTGTAGGCTGCTAGAATGCAATTTAAAGAAATTCCTGGTCTTGTTTCCAGAGAATTATAGCTGACCTTGTGGGTGTGCCATGATTGTTGCATAAAATGTCAAAGCTTTTTTAGAATGAATTAGTAGGACTTTTAGAGATTTTTGAGAAATGTCAGTCAGTAAAACAGTTCATCAGAAACTCCACACTTATAAGGAGGAGGAAATAGAGCAGCCATATCAATAAAGTGACAGAAAAAGTTGGTGTTAGAAAATAATTAAGAATCCATAATCCTGTCAAAGATAAAATAACGAGTACCACTTGTAATTTCTATGTTGCTGGACAATTAACCCATAAGTCAAGGAGATTTGTACCTACCCTTGATAAAGCTTCATTTAACATCACCAGAGAACTAAATCAATTCCAAAATGAGGGTTATTTCTAACTGAACTTGTTGCCTTCCAGTCATTCAGTAACTCTTTACAAATATTGCACAGCTTTTAGTGGGATTAGGGAAAAATAAATCATAAAAGACATGAATTGTGCAACCGTGAAGCACACTGATCTCTTATTATTGCTATAATCATATTGGGTCACCATTAAGTTTCTGTGTTGAAAGTGGAAATCTGGTGATATTACAGTGCATATTGATTCTGGCTGTTTGCTGGAGATAGAAATGAAAGCCTTAGAGCTGGAATGAACTAAGACCATATGAAATAATATTTAAACTAAAGTAGATTTTCATATCTTGGTTAATTGTTGAGGATATTTACACAGTATTAGTTATTCCTAAATGCAGCTATTTTATATACTATCTGAATAGAGCTTTGTTGCATAGGTTCGTTAGCTAACTTTTAGTTAATTTATACCTGAAGGGAGACAAAGACTTTCACCAAATACTATTTTCCCAAAAAGTACAAAGCTCCATGCTTTAGTGCTCAGTTACATGACCTGAGTATTGTCTTATGAGCTAACAGAAAGAGGAATAATTAGGTTTTAACTTCTCTCAAGTTCCAGCTCTTAAGTTAAGAGTTAGCAGAGTATCTCATTTGTGGCTGACACCCCAAAAAAAAAAACCAGCAGAAGGACAGAACAAATCTCCTCCTGGTATTTATTATTCTCCTTTTCCAAAGAAGCACAGGTGGTCATTGCTGGATTCAAGCATTTTCATGCTTCAGGTCACACACTCTCTTTCAGACATAGTTGAGCAGAGTTAAAGACGGCTAATACTCAAAACACCATACCACAATGGATTATCAGGAACATCCCATCCCATGCAACAGTAAACAACAGCAAATAGTTTTCCCCTGACTGAGGAAACCACACAAACTTCTGCCTTTTCAGAAGGGATCAAGCCATGCATGTGTAGCTGAAGGGTGGAAGCATATTACCAGAACAAAAACAAGGAAGTTTTTGTAGCTAGAAGGTAAGACCCACTTTCTAGTTGTCATAAGAAAAAATGGTGTCTAAACCCAGCAATTCAGCCATAATGGAGCCTGCCTAGACTCCCTCTCATATTCTGTGGTCTTTGTGGTACCTAAGTATCCAAGAGGAGGACAATTATCACTATGGAAGCAGCTGATTTTTCTCTCTGTGCCTCTAAATAGGCAGACATTTGTGGAACGTATTCTCTTCTGGCAAAACTACAATTTTTACTTTTTCCCCTTCTAAGCGTGTTCCATATTTAAAGGGTAGGGTAGAGGGCTAGTGAAACTCAGCTTGGTAGTACCCAGCTCAAGACAATACATTAGACTTCAACCCCTGTAGTTCTTAGATATTCAACAATATTATTCCTTCAAAAAGAAAACAAACAGATCCAAACTAAAAACCAAGAAGTCATAGCATTTTTTCCCCCATTTTGACTGCTCAACATCATAAACAAGACAACTACTAGTTAAGTCAGCCTTGGTAACTAGATATACTGTCTATGAATGTATACTCAACCTAGCATTAAAAGCAAGCTCTGCAGCAGCTGCAATATTTTAAGCAGTTACCACTAGATCTTTTTCAAATATATCTTCTGAGTCTCCCAGTAATTACTATCTGTATGCAACATACCATTTTTCTGTCTTGTTAAGAACCCAATAGTATAATTAGATCTCATGCAAACCCCGAAACTGTTTATTGTAACCTGTTATAAAATACATAAAAATAAAAACAAAACCTTTGTGTCCAATATGGGATAAAGATGACACATTGTGAACATACTTGCACAAATCAAGACCTGATCTCATAGATACACCTCAGGCAAACAGTATGTGGCTAGATCGGTTATCTGTGTCAATAGGATCATGCACACTCACAAGACAAATTTGGTGATTGTTTTGAAATCACAATCTTCATAGAATATGCATGTGGTGATATTTAATATAAATGAAACTACTGAGCCTAGAAAGTCAAAGGGAATAGTCGCTGGGTAATCCCTCCAACTGGCTAAAACATAAGTGGCTTTTAAGGAACTCAACTCTCCAGTCAAAAGTAGTGCTTCTCTTGACTCCCAATAAACTGAGTATCAGCTGAGGTAGCAGAAATAACTGTAAAGTACCCAGTTTTTCTATTTCTAGCTGTCATTTTTCTTCATGGCAGTCCAGCTCTTTCCTACAATTTACCACCAAAGCAAGAAGCAGCACTGGAAGAAAATTCAGAAATGACTGCAGCATTTGGGAATCAAGGTGTCACACTGAATTCCTAGCACTGATGCTGGGGCAGAAAGTAGGTTAAGCAGGCTAGGCAGCTACAGATCTCAGCTATAAAACACAATCCTAGCTTAAAGCTTTTCACTTGTATCTTTGTTTCAAATCCTTTACCTAAAATCCCCATTGTAAACACTTGCTAAATAGATCCTTTTGTTTGACTGCTAAGCCTGTGCAAAGCTAGGGTGGGGAGGAGGAAGAAAATTAATCAGAAAAAAACCGAGGTCCTTAACAGCATCCAAGGGCTAAGGGAGCGTTTCCTGTCAGGGATCAGCCTGCAAAGAGCCCGGGTGGGACTTGTACTGCCAGTGACAGCTTCTGGGAAGAAGCTCCCTCTGGCAAGTATAAATCAGTAAATACTCTGATGCAAAGGAAAAGTGGTTGAGAGACATATCAACAGCTCTGGGTGAACCACCTATTATTATAACCTCAGGAAAAACAAAGCTGACAAATGATATCACTTTCACTCCTAAATGGGCAGCATGCACCCAGGAGAGAACACTAAAATGTTAAGAACCCTAAAAGGAATAGGAACAACACTATTTATTTTAATAAAGTCTGAAAGGCACCTGCAATGCCTGCACCTAGGCACTGAATGGGCACAGCTTATATTTTCTTCACAGTACTATTCCAGTAAGCAAGCTTATTTTGGCTTTGGCAATAGAAGTGTGAATCTTGAAACCAGTAATTAGAAAAGACGGTGATTTTTAATAGAGCGCTAAAACTTGGAAAATACCAACAGTAACATCATTCACAATCTCTGATCATATTCCTTTTGCCAAAGCAGTACCTAAGTAGCTTCATCTCCTAATTAAAATCAGCTCGTTGAAGCAGAGGAATATGTTATCATGCACAGGAAAGGATTTGGAGGAGTTGGTAGCACAGTGCTGTACCACTGAGTTTTAAACTGCTCAGTCACACATCCTACTGTCTCTCAGGTTTCACTGACGTTAGGCTCCTACTTAACTTGTATGTTAACAGTTTTGCTATTTTCAGTTATTAGGAGATATCCTATCATCCATCTGGATTCGAGTCCCCTGACTTTTTCTTCAGAGCTGTCCAAACTTTGACACAGAAGATGGCCAAACCCCTCAGAAAGCAGACTCTAGCCTGAAGAAAAATCAGTATTTCCTCATGTCAGCAACTACTGCAAGGAACATCTCTTCTGAATCGAACTTGCACACTACTTTGGCTTTGCCATCTCTAACACCTGCACAGTAGCATGTGTATGTAAGCCCTTTCAACCAAACATACAGGACACAATACATACCTTTCTCTTTCTGGAGGAAATTTGGAGGGCAAGAGAGAAGAGAAAGGAAATCACCATGTGAGAGAGGAGTCACATTGATTAACCTAATATTAGCAGATGCTCAGATAGCATGGTAGAGACAATAATGGTGCAAAGCACACAGAACAATAGAGGCACAGCTTTAAATGTAGGTTTAAAAAAAGACTAATTTTCTAATGTAAAAACAGCTCAGATGAAACTCAGTTCTTTGAGGCCTGACTCTATATTCTTTATGGAAGTACCTTCACAAGAAACCTTACTGGTAGTAGATGTGATAACCCTTAAAACAGCTATTGGTTTGGAAAGAGGCAAGTTTTCAAGTTCTGACACCACTAGAAATGCAACCAGAGTGGAATAACAAAAAACTAAGTGTTCCCAATCCAACCAAACCCAAGTTTGCATTTCACTTATCTAAAATCACAACTTGTCCAACTGCTTTAGAAAATCTTTAAATCAATCCAGTTGTAAGCACAACATTCATAACAGAATTCCCACACAGTCAAGAAAAAAAAGATTCCCAAGTTATGAGTAATCCAGACTGATCAGAAGTGTAGAAAACAAGAACTGTAAAGGATTTCTTCATTATTTATGCTGCCAGCTTTTGCAACTTGTCTTGTTAATGAACGTTCTTCATTTGGGAATTCTAAACATTAGAAATATTCCAGCTCTAAGACAGGAGGAGGAGCATCAGCCTTCACAGAAAGGACAAATGTGTCCGCCCTCCTCCACCCAGTTCCAAAAAACCCTGCATCACATAAACACACTGTAAAACTTGTTCTTAACTTAACAGGAAGTCCAAATACATCTGTTCTGGGAATTCTGTAGGTCAAGCTGGAGATGACTGGTCTCTGTGTGCCATCAAAGAAAAAAAAAAAAAACAAATACATTTAAATAGATATGTATTTTAGAGAGATGTATAAAAATATATACAAATATAATTCAAATTTTAACACCAAGTATCCTTCTTTAGGGTTGAATGGCAATCAGAATAAATGGGAGCTAACATTACATAAAGTCTGTGTAATTATTATTATTATTATTGAAACATCATACAACACACAACATGGAACAAAAATTCCGGGACTAACCTAGAATCTGGTATATGTTATTTGCAAAGCTTCACTATCAGCTCATTCCCAGTTTTCTTTAAAAATTTCCCAGCGATTTAGTAGCATTCTACATAACTCTCCAGATTAATTTATTTGGATTGACACTGATGCTTTCAACTTAGTGGTATTTTATCACTTAAAGAAATAAATATGCTAAGCTGAAGATGAACATACGTATACAGGATTAAAATGCCTTTTTTCTCTCTCACTTCAGTATGTTGAAGTGCTCCCTAATATCCTAACTATGACTCCTGCTTACATCTCAGTTTTATTCCAGGACCCTTCCACTTTAAGTTCAGGCTTCACATCTTCACTTTTAAGGCTCCATAAATCTCTGCCCTACCAAAATCTGTCCTCATTACATCATGCACCATGGACCTTGCTTGACTGCATTAAAACTTTCATCTCCTTTTCTTTGTGCTACTGTTCCTGTTCTTGAAGATATCCAGTGCACCTGTTTGCTCATTCTACCATGGAAATCCCTCCTAAAAATTATTTAAAACAAGACCAGCAAGACATGTCAAACACCGAATTCAGCAAGCTTTCTTCAGTGCAACAACAACCTAAGCCCATATCGGTACCTTACAAAGTGCTGTGGATCCTTTTCTATGACTTCTCTTTTTGCTGGACACAAGTTGGGGAAAAAAAAAAACCACACTGGAAAGAGATTACTTGATTCTGTCTAGAAGACATTCTGCTTCCTCATTCTTCCTGTACTTAAATTGTGAAATGTCAGTTATGTACAAATTCAAAACAACTGCTAATAAAGTAATTATTAAAAATAGCTATTAACATCTTCAGAAATACGGTATTTAAGCTCATGCAAATTTGATGTGTGGATGCAAAAGTCTCCCTAACTGCATATGTAGCATTTACAAAACCTCTTAATGCAAATGCTTTTCACTCCCTCAGTATTTTATGCTACATCCCAGTGTTTCACACTCAGAATGCAGAAATGGAAAGCCACAACACTGTTTATCCCTTAGAACATTTTTAATAGATAGAAAAGGTGAATAATCATTGTTTTAGAGGCTGATTCGGTGCAAAGCAACTTACTGCGTGAAGCCTCCAATGCAGCTGCCATAGTCGTGCCCCAGGTTGGCCAAAGCCTGCTCCTAGAATGACACCCGGTGGCCACACAACCGAACAGCAAGGCGCTCGCCTTGCCCTCCAGCCTCGCTCACTGCTCTCGAGGGTGGGAGCCGTCACCATGCTACAGCCGGGCATCAATTGGAAATTCTTCAAAGCAATGCGCAAAACACAAGAGAACCCTACCTGAAATTCAAATTAACATACATACAAAGTTTGAGTAAGTCATATAGTGTTTCGGACAATAATATACCATTTTTTTCTTTTATATAATTGTATTTAAAAAAAAAAAAGTAATAGCTACTGGTTTCAGAATCCTCAAATGAAATTTCTTGGTTTCAGAATCCTCAAATGAAATTTCTTGGTTTATTCCACAGTGTTTCATTCTGGAAACAGCTAGCAGGTTAGCGGCATTTCCAAAGTACAACCATGCAGGTTCAGGATTAAGCCATAAGCTGCTATTCCAAGGCAAGGAAGATTGGTTTATCTGTTCTTAAAAGTTACAAGACTAAGACCCATTTATTCAGTTTCAAGTTATAGGATGAAGAAATCCAAATTAGAGACACACAGTGTCATGCTTAAACTAGCTTTCAACAAAGTAAAGCAGCAACAGCGTTTCAATAAATCATTATCAAGCAGGGCATCATGCTCTAGAAAATTAACTGCCATCTGAATGTCAGTGGGAGTTATGAGCTTATTGCCACATATTTTATTCTGCTTAAGTACCACATGAGTCAGAGCAGAGCTTTTCTTAAGTAACAGCCTAGCCAAAAATTACTTGAGATTATTTTCTAAAGAGTAATAAATGCAGTTTTAAGGGAAACAAGCAAGAGTACTTCAGCACAGATTCTTGATGTTGAATTCTTCGGACTTTTAGCAAGTGAAATGGAAAAGGAATATTTATTGCTTGTCAGTTTTAATTTGTCTCATTTTATTTCTCAGATCAGAGTAAAAATTCCTGATGATGCCTCTTTATAGTAGCTAGGGATATCACAGCATACAAGTGTCCTTTTTTCCTGTTGCAAAATATCTACATTTTTCTCCAGTAAGTACAAAGCCAAGTAAATAAAGCTCCCCAGACGTCCTTGCACAATTGAAATTTTTAAGGCAATAGCAACTCTGTGCTTCATTTGGCATCTCTTGCACCACTACCCTCACTGGGCACCAGTGTAATGGAGGTGGTGGGTACGCACCTAGACATTACGACTCTGAGCCCTGAAAGCTGGCTTACTGCCCTTTCAACTGAACTGTGCCATAACATCTCTGCTTAGAAAGAGAAGGGTTAAACCAACAGAGATATTTGTTTTTACAAGCATAATTAAATTATTCAGGTACTTCGTCTGAAGTAATAGTTTATTAAGATATGTTAGCATACAACATCTGAAAGAGATTACTAGTGAACACAAAAGGGAACACACAAGGCAACTGTAACAAACTGCACCAGTCTGGAAACAATGACAAAAATGTGTCACTTATCAGTAAAGTCATACGCGTGCGCTCACTGGCCAACCAAGTATGCAAGAATGTAAAGCTTGTGGCAGATCCAGCGACTGAATGAAATCTAAACAAATAAGAACAAAAGCAATGGGAAGAATGACCCTCCACCGTATTAAATTTAAAGCTGGATATTGCCAAGAGACATGCAAAGCTGTTGGAGTATGCACACAGCTAATCCTTGAGATACCACAGAGCCAGACCAAAGATAGCACTGGGAAGGCTGATGGAGGGTTAAAACCGCAGCCGTATAAACTGCTGCCAGTGGCCAGAGCTGAGTTGGGATTCAAAGCTTTGTGTTCCAACAGGGAAGGCTGGGACTGAGCAGCCTCCAGAGGCCAGTCCAAGCACCTCCTGGGATCTTGTTTGTCAGTGGATGCAGTCATGCTGCAACAGTTGAAGTTTTAAATGCTTTTCATTTGTTTGTAAGTTCACCTGAAGAATAAAAATTCAGTATTTTCTGGGAAGTATAAATACTAATTGCCAATCTACTACTACATTTTTGTACTCCCTCTTCCACCTGCTCCCTCATGCTAGATTTCTGCATTAAGCCAAAGTATGATTTAAACATACTAGGCTCAGGTGTGGGAAAAGAACAGTTTACAGTATCAGTGTAAACCAGATATAAGGTACCAAAAGACTAATCACACAACATGGTATTTTAGACTATAATATTTACACTCACATATACTACCAGTACACATGTGCTACCACCTTTATACAACTCCATATATATATATATATATATGTATATTTACTGTATTAGGGTTAAATAAGGTAACAACTTGACTTGAGGAGGTTGAGCAATCCCATAAGGTATCAAGAACAATCTCAATAACAGTATTTCTGAATGGTGGTTTCTTTCCTGCATTAATGCTAAGCCTGCTGTGGAATAAAATTTGTTCCATGCATATCTGTGCTACGTGGATATCATTTAAAGCTCTACCTTTCCGTCTCCCCCACCTTCATCCTCTATGAATTTCAAAAGTCAGGTCTGTATTTTAGAGGAGAAAATTAAACACACACATGCACAACCCTCCTGGCCTCCTCCCCAAATCCTAACGCAGACTTCCAGGTTCCAGAAGTGAAGGTGTGAAAGCAGGGATGCAGACCATCCCCAAACCCACCAGAGGCAGGCAAACACAAAACTCACACCGGTTAAATCCCTGCTGTGTTCTGTAAGCGTTTTGACTTCCAGGTACTGAGAAACGAACCACAAGAAGTTGCTTTGTAGCGAACAGCCCAGGTAAAATCTCTACTGATATTCAGTTGCTTGCTCATTAGACTGCCTTTAATGAAAGCCACCTTTTTCAGGTGATCATTTATTTCCCTTTAGTAGTTTGAACAGTCACAACTTTCACATTTTATAATTCCTCACCATTATTATCCTGGTGTGACTTCACAAAGTATCTAAATGAACTTCTGTGTAGTTCTGTCAGCAGTGAAATTTCTTACTCCTTTGTGAAGGTTTCTTCCACTTCTGGCACGATATTTACATTCCCAAACTTGACAGACACAGTAATAGCTGGCCTTGGCATTCGCTGTTGTGTGACTCTGGCTCGTGTGCTCATTCATGTACTTTGTTTTAAAGAATTCCCTCTGGCCATTATTGCTTTTCAGTACGATTTTGCTGTTAAGTATTGTTTCATGCCAAAATCGAAAATATTTCATTATAGAGGTGCAAGATCAATGTATTTTGGTGGCTTACAGGATAATTCAGTATCAGTTCTTTACATTTATAAACTCAAAAAACCCATTTCCTTCCCTTTGTTTTCCTGTTGTCTCTCTCACATTTACTTCCATGTCTTTTCTTATATGGTCACCTTTGGCTGGAACCCCTTTTCTAATTTGAACACTCACTATCTCCTGCCCTTTGAAATATTTTTACTAACTGTTCCATAAACTCATTTGTAATTCCAATAGGAATATAACCCCCCCATCACTGATAGCATGCAATGGAGATCTGCTTTTATTTTCCCCTCCAGGATATGCTTTTCTTTTTATTCCATGCTGAGCTGATGACATTGCACTTATAATACTTGATTAAAACAAACAAAATAATCTCTTTTAATGGCGGGGGTGGGGGGGGCAGACAGACAAATGAGTCAAGCAGGGATAACAAAGGAGAAGTTCTCAAGGTCTGAGAAACAGTTGTAGTAAATGTGCAGCAGAAAGCCCTCCCTTAGTCCACATGAATGCGGCTGCCATACATAGTTACCGTAAACATTGCAGGCAGCTATTTATACACATTTCTGTGAAGAGTCCAAGGACAAAAGAGATCTAAGTTGCGCAAGGCTAACCCTCGAGTAAATAGATATCAAGAAGTAAAATCCCTCTACCACAGTATGTTATACAACTTGAAAACTTCACATTCATTTGTGGGGATGACAAGAACATTAATTCTTTATTCTACATTCCTGTTCTAGATAATTTTCCAGTATCACCCATTCCTACAAGTAAACTAGAAACACATACCATATCTTTTCTGTTTGTTTGGTTGGTTTTTTGTTGAACAGAATTCAAGGCATTACTTCTTTAAAAAAAAAACAAAAACAACTTTTGATTATTTTAATCATAAACTTCACCAAAATTTTACTGCTGGGTAAGCACATTGTTGTTACTGCACTGTAAGCAAGTCCTTTTAAGTTATACTCAGTTCCACATCCAATTACAAAAGAAAAGGTGAAATGGGTTGTGTGCCTTCTGTGGCAGAAATGAAACAGAAACTCCTCATGCAGCCATTTGAACTGCTAGTGTTCTGGAAACCAGGATGTAAAAAAAGTTGAAGAAACTGGCTTTTAACAAATTAGCAGAATAAGTCAAATGGAAAATTACAAGAGTAAAAAAATTGTAGTTATATAGGAAATAACATTCTATTGAGCATGTGGATTGTGCAAATAAGGATTGATTTAGTGAATGTACTTTTTTCCCCCCCTCTACTAGCAGCTCAGATGACTGCATAAATAGCAACTATTGGTAAGTACAACTATCAGTTTTTAAAAGACCATTGTTACCATGACAACTCCACATGTAAAATCATGAATAAGAAGGTGAGGAAAGCCAGCCTCACATTACGTTTGTTTTTCTACAGTCGAAGAGAGGGAGTAACTGTGCTATTTGTAGCTAGGCTAGAAACACAACTGGGGAGGGGGTAACTGTATTCACAGGATGCTCAGCTTGCAAATACATGCATAATTCAAACCAGCTAGCAGAGGCAAAATCTTTTGGCTGTTATTGCTGGAATAAATCCTGAGGATCAATGAGAAAAGCAAAACTTAGCACAAATCAAGCATGAAATTCTAGGATGAGGGCTGTTCAAAGAGCCAATTGCAATCTAGGTTGGATTGTGAAGGAATTTTGCTTTCAGATTCCAGCTATGCCACTGTGTAACATCTCCCACATTTCTTTGTGAGGCTTGTAAAGCCCCTTTTCAGACTGGGTACAACACACCAGATTAGGTCCTGGTTAGCATCTGGGGCCTGACTAGCTCAGCAGGTCTGCAACAGGTATACAGAGTTCTACTGAGCAGAAAAATTTTCAGTAGCTGCGGAGAAAAAAAGAGTGTCTTGCCTTGTTCTAAGTACTTCAAAAAGACGGGTAACAAATCTTCAACTCAGTTTTCCTGGAAGTCCCATAGAGATCAGGATGTTGTTTCCCTGAGTGGGCATTAGGCACCTTTTAAAGTCTATAGCCCTAAGTAATACTACACTCCATACTGTAACATCTAGTTATTTTGTGTCTTAGGTACATAACAGACTTTTTAGCCATTAAGAAGCGCTACAGCTGTCCGTAAAATTAATGGAGGAGATAACAATAAAAAAAATATTTTTATATATATATTTTATATACACACATATATATATATCTCCCTGAAATAGGTGCACTGGTAACTGCAGAGACTGTCAGAAAGGAAAGTGGTAGCACTGCAGAGACTGTCAGAAAGGAAAGTGGTAGCATTGATATACATAAACTAAAACATATATTGATTTTATATATATATATATATATATAAATAAACTAAACACAAAACTATAACATACTTCCATTTATGCTTTTCTACAGCCTGCCCCAAGAGAATCCGATACCCTTAGATTAGCTTCAGAGATAGAATATTGACACCCCAGAACACTGGCAATTATTCTAGCCAGGCCCTCTGCAGCTGGACAAACTCCTCCTTTCCTTCTCCATCTATCAAAAGGACTGGTTGTCCTGTCCACTTTCACCTCCACCTCCCCTGCAGTGTGAGGCACAGACTCATTATGAAAGCCTCTCTTTCAAGCTAGGAGGGTAAGGGCATTACTTAAAAAGTTTGTCACTTGGATATCAGCAGGCCACAATGAAGGCACCAAGATTTATGCCTAGCAGCACTAGATGGATATCTTTGCAACTATTCAGAGGCAATTGATGATATCTAAATGGTGGCTGTAGTCATCCAAGTTCCTTTGGTGACCTCTTGAATGATCAAACTGACCCTTGAGTGAAGTTGTTCATATATAACTTCAGAATAAGCAACAGGTCAGAGCAAACATGATCCATGTTTGCACTGCTTGTACTAGACAGAAATCACTGAGATTTGTCCCAAGTGACTGATGCTGGACTTCAATGTATTTTTGAGAAGGCACAATATTCCCATTCCCAAATGGGAATAAAATGTTGAATACACAGAGATAGAAGGAACTCGTGGTTGTTGACATGGCTAGAAAAAGAAAAGCTGGCTCTTCCTGAATAAAACAAGCTGCCTCCACATACCAATCACCTTAATCAGGTTGAATTAATACAAAAATGCATACTTGGGCCTGCTCAAAGCTGGATCCATGAAACCTTAAATCTACCTTTTCTCTGTAGAAAATTACTAATCCAGAATTCTGATACAGTTTCTCCAAGATGTGCCAACTGTACATCAAGATTGACTTAATTTTTTAAAAATGCTTGCTTCAGTCTGGGTACAAATTCTCACTAGAAGTTTCCAAGTATGGTTAGAACATGTTTAGAAATGTTTCGTAAACCCTGACAAGGAGTGATAGTCACTTAATAAGTTTCCATCCAAATGGAGCTCTTTTCACTGTCAGGATATGAAATTGAAGCAAGATGCTTACCTATTCACTCATTTTTTCCATAAAGATCAGTGTCACCCTTTAAAAATCAGAAATGGCCTACACATTACAAATTTCTACTTAAGCTTTGTGACATTTTAGTTGTTAAAGTATTAGCATTTTGAAAAAAAAAACAATCCACAAAACAGTAACAAGATGCCATAACATTTCTATATAAAACAAAATTGCTGATTCCTTAGGATATTACTAGCCTTAGTACAGTGCTTTGACCTTTTATTAAAGCCAAGATGAGGGCCCTAAAAGGGGAAAAAAAAAATAAAATAAATTGGCATATCTTTGCAGATCCCATGAAGACCCCATGGAGAGGACTTTATTCCTCATGGATATTCTATGAAAGAGGCAAGAAGAATACTTGCAGGACTGTCTCCCTTCCCTTCTTAAGTGGAAAGAAATATGTCCTCCTGCTAAGAAAGTCTTATGACTTGTCAATAAAGTGCTCTTATCCAATAAGAATTCTGCCAATTTAAAATTTCTTTTTAAGAACAGTTTTTCTTTTGTGAGTTTCTCAAAATGTGACTTTTAAAAAGTTATAATTTTTATTGAAATTCAGTTTTCCATACTAATTTAAAATAATAAGGCATTACACTAAACATCAACTAGAGGTACTGCCATAGTGACTGTAAAGGGTTTTAACACGCTGAGGATGGCTAATGTGTGATGGAAGATTCAGTGCAACCAACAAGGCTGAAGCATCCCAAATTTAAAATCCTATGCAAAAATGCAACACCATTTATATCCCTAAAATATTCATTTGGAAAACTACTGAATGTTACATTCCAAGCACACATAGAAACCACTAATACATGGCTTAGTGGCTCTAGCTAAAATTTGCACATTAAGTTTTAACAATCATCACATAGGAACCATGCTGATTATTATCACTCCTACCCTGGATGCATCAGTACAGCAAAGGCTTCTCAAAAAAAATGAAAAAAACCCAACACCACTACCCTCCCCACAAAACCCAAAATAAAGCACAACCAGCCTAAAATCGCTCTTGTGGAATAAGTAAGTACTCAATGCTGAACTATAACAATTCTCAGGCAAAAGCCTCTCTCCTTCAACAGAGGCAACACTCTTATAGGTATGACACACATATTTCAGTCTTAATTTATCTGAAAATATAAGAGAAAAGAATTAGGCATGGTGTCCAGAAGAGACCACTTTGGGGAGGAGAGAAAGCAAAGAGAATTCAAAAAACACTGGGATTATTTTTTTTTTTTTCCCCCAGGTAGTTTTGGTGACAAAGTTTTAAGGCAAACGTGACAAATCTATAAGCTTTGCTGCAGCAATGTCATTATATATCATGGCATTCTACATTTGACATTTATTGCAGTTGTCTTCCTGGAAATGGAGCAAAAGATTGCAATGGCTCACAAGAAATTGCACCCATCAAAGGAAAATACAATTAACTTATTTTTACTCCTAAAATTAGGTCTTGTAGCCTTTCATATAAAAAAAATTACACTGTTCAGTAAACAGTAACACATATAACTCACTAATTAAAAGATACTATGGGCTTAAAAAGGCTATAGCTTTAGTGAATTTTTAATGTAAACAAAAAAAAAATCAAGCGTGATTTAAGAACACATTATATTAAGCAGGTATGTAGGTATATGCAAGAAGAATGAATTTCATACATTCTCAGCACATGACTGAATTGAGAGGTATTCCTCTTTAAATAGATTACCACCTGGTCACAGTTTCACTTGTAGGAAATAATTCATGAAGCAATGATATGGTAATGGCTGACTATCATTCAGGTTATTTAAGACGCAAAGCACTACAAAACATATGGAAACATTACGCTTAAGCACTTTGTGATAAAATAAAACTTGGGAACATTCCAGAGGAAAGTCTTTTGCTTTCCTCCAACCCCTTAATTGAAATACAGGCAATGCCTATAACACTACAGACAAAAAATAAGATAATGATCAAGTAAATTTATTTAAACATAAGGAAAGACATAAGGAAAAAAGATAATATCTCAGACATTTGTTAAGAATACTGCACCCCTCTCACTATAATCAGTTCCTGACAGTCGTGTTCTGTTTTCAAAATTTTCAATAATCGAAGTGTTTTGTTATAGATTAAAAAATTACGTTCAATCAAAATCTCTAGAAGACAAAAAGAGATAATCCATTGTGAATTAATCTTTGAATTTTCCAGTCCTGGTAGGGTTAAACATTCTGCTATTATACAAAGTTACTTTTTTATATATGCTAAATATTGCTACACATATTAAACATTAAAAGTACTGCACTGTAAACTCATGATCAAAAATTACCATTTCTTTGGCCATGCCCACACAAGAGTCTTCAAGGAAAAGTTTAGGCAAATTCTTTTTCAACAGAATTCATTCAGCCTTAATAAATATTTTGTTTTTGAAAGTATCGATCCATTCTGGTTTCCTGGACTTCATTAGTGTTCCATATCCATTTTTATACCAGTTCTGCTGACTTCAGTTCAATTATTCTCCATTCATTGTTATACATCAAGCCTCAAGTAACCGTAAGTCAGATCAATGACTCAACCATGTAAATCAATCAAAGTTACACTGCGGATCATGTAAGAGGTCTGCCTTTTACGGTTCACTTGAGCTATGAAAAGCCTTTGAGAGAAGGACACCTACAACTTCTGCTAAAATAACACATAATACTGACTCTACTCTGAGATGATACACATCCTGCATGCAAACTGTGGTGTTCTGATATTTCAGCTAGGGTAAATTTATAAAACTTCACTAGCTTCCAGCTCAGGTGTCGGTAAATTCAAACTCACACAAAAGAAACTGGAGGAAAGGCAGTTTGGGTCAATGTAAAAGGATCTGATTACCACGAAAGCTCTTTTAATTACGGAGGTTATCTAGCATCTCTTTTTCTACCCCAATATTACTTTCAGCCACGTATGAAGTTTCTGTATGTGCAGACTATGTTCAGGGACCCCTTGTTTAGTAACCAGCCAGTATTATTCTGTACAATTTTCATCAAAAGAGAAAAATACATTAGAAGTAGCTTATTAGAAGTAGCTTCCAATATCCAAGGATAGGCATATATATATACACATGTACAAACATAAACATACGCACCCTCCCTCCTTCCCTTCAAACTGTTTAGCACACATCTGAGGAAAGACTCCTAGAGGAATCTAATCAATAGAGATTACAAAAATATTATTATGTTCCTGCTTCCCTTTATCCCTTCTCCCAGAAAACAAATCTCAAAATTCAGTCGTCTTGCCTTCTGAGCTCTTGACCTCTATTTTCCAAGTTGACAAAAGATATTGCAGTAACCGAGCAGACATGTAAGTGCAGAAGAGCATCCTACACAAGGAAGCATTCCTGAGTCTTTGAAACAAAAATGCATTTGTGAGTGACAAATCTGCTCAGATTCTTTATCTACCCTGATCAACTTCTGTCATGTAAACAGCCACATATAGACACAGCCTTGACAAAAATCACATGAGGATCTATACAGCAACAAGGTCCTCCCTTACAAATATCTGCAAGATCACATCTAAAATTTCTGAATGGTGCTGTAGAAGATCAAAGGTTATGATTAAATAAAACAACATTGGTCCATGGAATACAGAATGTTCTCAGGTAGCAGCAGACTTCCACATTGCAACCGGAGAAAATTGTTCACATTACGCTCACATTTCTAATTGAATATTTGACAATAAAAAGAATTAAGTCCCAGTGAATGTATATTGTTGTTGATATTACCCATGCTGGTACTCAGATATGAAGCATAATAATTGATGTATATGACACAATAAAAGCAAGAGAGAGACACCAATATCAATCCCATAACTATTATCATGTTGTGCAACCATGTCATTTTCCCTAAGTTACTTCAGAGTTTACAAGCAGATCCTAAGTATATTGTTAGAGAAAGGGAATTTTACTCTAAGAAAGAGATATTACTAATTATGACACCTAACTTCCCCCCCCTGCCCCATTTCCCACAGTTATTACAGTTTGTGTCTATAATACAGAGCATTTCAGTTAGCAGAGTTCCGCTAAGAGCTAGAAGTGGACGTAAGCCTTATCTGCCAGGCACTGCTTGAAAGGTTATGACTGATCTTGCAACATCAACTTAGTGGCTATTTTGTAAGACACTCTTACAAAGCAAACTTTATGCAAGTCCATCTATAGATGAGATGCATGAGAGCCTTAAGACGTAAGAGATATCAAATTCATTGTTTGTTTGTGTCTTGACCACTACACTCAAAAGGACAGTTCCAGAGGAATTTACAGTCTAAAACTAAAATGCCACTATGTGAGCAAACAGATTGGTGTGGGGAGGGAGCCAGAACAAACAAATGAGGCATAAAGCATACTGGTCAGCATAAGCATCACAAGCCCAGTTACTTCCATGAGCCAGTCACAGTTAAAAGTACACTTACACATGTGAACTTAACCAGGTTTATTTGAAACACATGGGCATATTATGTCCTTTAGATAAATCCTCAGGAATCAAGGATGTTCTTCAACACAATTCATACAGTCTCCCAAATGTGCTTGTTAACCAACAAACCAATATAAATTACTTCTGTATCCATTTTGGTAGAACAAACGAGGTGAACACTGCACAGAAGAGATCCCTGAAATAATGTTAGTTTCATGATTTTTAGTCATTCTATGAGCAGAAACAAAGGCTCAAGTAGTATATAGGATAAGACATAGGGTAGAAACTACAGACTAACACAAACTACACTGATTAACAGGAAAAGGATACCCTGTGCATAAGAACAACACTTTTTACCGAAGAGAGAAGTTATCAAGGCCATAATACAAGACCTCTAAGTAGGGCTCTTGAATTTTTAACCCAATATGTTGTTAGAACAATCTATTTGTAGCTGTTCCATTCATTTCACAGTTGGGGAAATGGTTATTGGTGTAATTATTGGTGTAATTATTATTAATGCATAAATACTCATATATTACCTGGTCCCAAATACCCCTTCAGTTTCTTAAAGGAAGTTATATCAGAAAAGCATCTGTGGTAAGTCTGCTAGACATACGGGAAATAAACAATTTGCCACAGAGAGCACGGAAAATTCCACCACCTTCCTCTAAATATTGGTAGTGTTACTTAATAGGAAACACTGAATCACTGAAATTTACTTCACATCCAGAGAATGAGTCTGTGGTAAACAGGTAGGTCATCTGTTTATGTAGCCAGACACTTCAGGGGGAAAAAAAAATCCTTTAGAATTTATGTGGTGAGGGTGAAGAGGTGAGTGTGTTCCCAGTATCCAACCTGCTTTTTCCGAAATTCATTATCAAAGAGAAAAATAAAGTACTCCACTTCTGAGTGGCCTCAGAAAAAAAGGCCCTACCTAAAAAAAGCCTAAGTTCACGCTAATTTTTTTTTCCTGAAAGAACTGTATTCACAGCTTTACAATGGCCCTTACAGTTACTAAGAACGAATCAGATAAAACTGAGGCAGCCTGCTCCCTAAACTGAAAATTAATTAAAGTATGAGACATATGAATATTTCTGTGTTAAGTATACCCTCTTAAATGACAACATTCAAAACCAAGAATGCTAACAGATCTATTGAGGATAGATGTCAAGTCCTGAAAACCAGTTATAATTTAACAGATAAATATGATCATAAAGAATTTATTCTGGCAAATACAAAAATAAGATACAGTACATATATCCTAACTGCATAATCAACCATATATGTGCATGTCCACACAAATCCAATAGGTAGAATCAAGATTGATAGAGCAGTATGCTTCAGTCACAAAATAAACAATTTTTCAGCTTTGCTATACAGTTATCTTCGTGTAAGTATAACATCTACAAAACATTATGAATAGCGTTTATTGGTGGTTAATGATTTTGCTGTACAACATCTCATGCTGGTGTATCTCAAGTGACCCCTCTATTCCGTGTGGTAATTTACAGGGAGATGTGTATCTATACAGAAAAAGAACAGGGAGATGGGTATGCAACATGAAAAATTATTTTTTTATAAATGGGACCCATAAAGAAAAAAGCTTCTCTTCATAGATTTTGCTGCAATTTAGGTGGGAAGGGACACACTAGCCCCTTCCTGTCTCCCTCCATTCACTTCTTTCTAGATAAGAAATATGTCATATTTACCAGTAATATGGGAGAATGCCTTGGGGACAGCCTAAAGGGTTTCAATCGCCGTGAATGGGCCTCCATTTCCACACAGAAATGGTAAAATGTCAGTTGTAGGCACAGCTGTAATGAGAAATTTAGTATGGGGAAAGGTACAACCAAATCACTCCCTATATCATGATGTATATTTGTCAGAAAGCATTACTATGGATAAGTTAAGGTTTCTCAAAGGACCGAGATCATGCTACCAATACAAATTACGTAACAACAACAAAAGGGAGATGCTGTCAGTGTATGCATGTACATTTGGATTGAACCACAGGGTGGGAAAAGAAGAGTAGCCCCATACTGGTAAAGAAGGCACATCCATGCTACGTCTCCACAAAATCCCAGAAAAGAGAAATCTGAACTTTAGATAAATGAGTATTTACACTTTAATGAAGGCTTAGTCAGAAAGCAAATATTTGTTAAAACCAAATTTGTGTTGCAGGAACACTACAGGCTCTCTGAAACCAAACATGACTTCACTGAGGGCAACTCATGGCTGACATATTTGATGGTCTTCTATGACAGGGTTATAGTGTTGGTGGAAAAGGGAAGAGCAACCAACATCATCTACCTGGACTTGTACAAAGCATTTGACACTGTCCCGCATGACAACCTTGTCTCTAAACTGAAGAGACATGGATTTGACAGACTGAGCACTCAGTGGATAAGGAATTGGCTGGATAGCCACACTCAAAGAGTTGTAGTCAACAGCTCAATGCCCAAGTGGAGACTGGCGACAAGTGGCGTTCCTCAGGGGCTGATATTGAGACCAGTGCTACTCAACATCTTTGTTGGCGACATGGACAGTGGGATAGAGTGCACCTTCAGCAAGTTAGCTGATGACACCAAGCTGTGTGGTGCAGCTGATACACTGGAGGGAAGGGATGCCATTCAGAGGGACCTTGACAGGCTGGAGAGGTGGGCCCGTGCAAACCTCACGAAGGTCAACCAGGCCAAGTGCAAGGTCCTGCATGTGGGTCAGGAAAATCCCAAGCACAAATACAGACTGGGCAGAGAATGGATTGAGAAAAGCCCTGAAGAGAAAGACTTAGGGATGCTGGTATATAAGAAGCTCAACACAAGCTGGCAATGTGCGCTGGCAGCCCAGAAAGCCAACCGCATCTTGGGCTGCATCAGAAGAAACACGGACAGAAAGTCGAGGGAGGTGATTCTCCCCCTCTACTCCGCTCTGGTGAGGCCACACCTGGAGTACTGCATCTGGCTCTGGGGTCTCCAGCATAAGAAGGACCTGTTAGAGGGAGTCCAGAAGTCCAGAGGAGGACCACAAAGATGATCAGAGGGCTGGAGCACCTCTCCTATGTGGACAGGCTGAGCGAGTTGAGGCTGTTCAGCCTGGAGAAGAGGAGGCTCCGGGAAGACCTTAAAGCAGCCTGCCAGTACCTAAAGAGAGCTTATAAGAAAGATGAGGACAGACTTTTGACAAAGGGATGTAGTGATAGGACAAGGGGTAATCGCTTTAAACTGAAAGAGGGTAGGTTTAGATTAGATGTAAGGAAGACATTCTTTACTGTGAGAGTGGTGAGGCACTGGAACAGATTGCCCAGAGAAGCTGTCAATGCCCCATCCCTGGAAGTGTTGAAGGCCAGGCTGGATGGGGCTTTGAGCGACCTGGTCTAGTGGGAAGTGTCCCTGCCCAGGGCAGGGGGCTTGGACTAGATGATCTTTAAGGTCCCTTCCAACCCAAACCATTCTATGATTCTATGAAACACCTGCGAGAGAGACTGCAGCCTCAAAGCCCAGCCCCTGAGGGTATAACAACTTGCAACATTCACAACATGATATGCTCCAGAAGGGAGCGATTTTTAATATTCGACCAATCCAGGAGAAAAAAAAAATAATAATTTGGGCTAGTTTAGCAAGGTGAGACCCAAATGGTTTGGTTTTTTTTTTTCCACTTGTTGACAATGGTAGGAGGCTAATTAAGTCTTTGAAGAAGAACAAAAAAAAAAAGGCAAATCATTTCATCCTTGTTTGGGAGAGAACTTGTGCTGAGCCTAAAAGCAGTGAAAGTGCTTTCATGTTCAATTCAGCTCTGTCAGCGACGCTTGCAGCACATGCAGCAATAACTTCTGGAAAAGCATTCATAGATCCACTCTGCACTTTCTACTACTATTTTACAGTCACAGTCTGCCAGCCACTCCAACAAAAACAAGTAATACTGTTGGCACAGGAATTATTTTAAGAAAGTAACTAGAGTTACACAAAATCTAACAAGAAGAAAAAGGGGTATTCTTCCCCTAGTTACAGAATAACAAACAAAAAAAATTTCTAGAATATTGCATCCTGCATTCCTTTTCACTTTCAGCCTTTCTTCCTTTATTTGGCTTTTATATTTCAAACTCTCCTTTAAGAGTTAAGTCATGTGGTACAGAAGTAAAAAACATGAAAAAAACCAAAACCAACAAAAACAAAGAAACCAAAACGAAACTAAACAACCCACCCCAAACAAAGCAATCAAAAACTTTCCCACTCTGGTACAGACTGAAAATGATGTCTTCTGAGCCTGCCACTGTCACTCTTCCAAACCATCTGCAAAGACATCTGCAACTTGCTTTTCTGACCATAGTACTAGTGGAAAGGTGCATCTGCGTTTTTAGAGAACGTTATTTGCTTACCTTCTACAATAAACAAAATGTAATAAATTTTTTATTGTGCAAGTAAGTTAATTTGCACTGTCATTGCTCTATCATTTCTTCCCCTCTCTAAGACTTGAAGAGTCTCATATTCCTTACAAAATGCTCCAAATCTCCCATTTCTACGGTAGCTATTCTTTCTCATCAAGAGGAAGGATTTGCAGAAGCAATAAAGAGCACACTTACAGCTTCATGCGTTGGCCCTACCAAAAGGCAGAATGTATTCTCCCCAGATTAAACCACCACCATTGCACCCTTCTACCTGCAAGCACATTCATTCCTCAGTTGCCAACAATAACATCACTTTGCATCAAATTCTGAATGCTCTTCCTGCAAGCTTGGAAAGTGATCCTATATATCCAATGAAAAGATACAGGACACAGCAAACGTAGTTTGGGTTTTGCTTTTTTTTTCTCCTCTCTTGTTGAGACTAGTGCATGGAACTGGATAAATCTCACCTGGATAGCACAGGATCCTCAAACTTCTTTTTGCTCTGTGTCCAGAGGAGTTTCTTCAGATTTACTTCTAAGTTTTCCACAATATTTAACCAAAATTCAGATTTAGTTACCTAAAAAATAAAATGAAATTTATACCCTCAAATTGTTTCCTTAGTTTTGTAATAGTTGCTAAGCAAGTTTAGTTAACATGATGAGTTCAGATCTAATATACTTGGATATAAATAAAACACAACTATTTATTAACATTCAGATTAAGATTATTACAGAAAACGAGAGCTGGATCTCATTTACTTCAGAGTGAATCTGTTAATGAAGAAGTTGAAATAATTACACAGAACAAACCTGGGGAACGAAAAAATCCATATGTAGCAGTTAGAATTTTCCTCACTACTGAGAGGATTGTTCTTACTCATCTACAAATGCTTTTACTGCACAGCTACTAAAGACTAAATATACAGCCAAACCCCTCTCACCTTCCCATATATTTTCGTTTTATTTAGACTACAAATAGGATTTTAGATATTTATCTCACAAGGATTAATACATCTGCACTATAAATCTAGCTCCTGTACTGCAATGTAAGTTACTCAAGTGCTCTATAATCAAAACATAAGTATAAATTGCAACTGATTAATTCAAGGTTCAGAACTGGAGAATGGACTGCAAAATGCTTCCACAGATTTCAAAATTACAGGCTTTCAGATCCACCCTGCTATACAGTCAGTCACATAGCAGACTTTAGATTTATTACGTGCTTACGTGCACTCAAAAGACTTACTCATCAGCTTTTCCTTATAAAAGCTGTACAGTCCCTACTTAATTTAGATGCAGAGAGGACAGATTTTTTTCAGTGAGACATTTGCCTTTCTCTGATCCATCCATCCAAGGCTCTGTCTGTTCAGAAGAGGCTTTCTATTCCAAAAAAAAACCCACTTAAAAACATCACATAGTTTCCTCAGCTGTCATATCTATATGTCAGACAGTGGAAGTCATGTAGAGCACAGATGGGAAGATTTTATGCTCATCTTCTTTATTCAGAAATTCTCTATTCCATGCCAGGGATTATTCCCTTCCATCTCCTCCAAATTACATAGATCGATTTATTAAAAGTTTGTACAGAAGTGAGCAAAAAGAGATCACTCGTTTACATGAAATTAAGTCTGCTGTTTTCTAATTTTTTTTTTTTTTAAGAGTAAGAATTTTTACTTCTAAATCTCTGTATTTCAAAGCCATTCAGAATTCCATCAGGGTTGGTAATTTTTGTTCAGCAGAAAGTCCATAGATTTTAACCAGTTTTTGGTCAAGCCCAGAATTCTTGGCTATTTAGTTGCCTCTTTGCACAAGTAACTCATTGCACGATTTAGCCCAAAGTCCTGGTGCCTCGACCTTATCATCCATCTAAGTTTACCTCTCAATTTTGTAGGAAACTGTTCCTTCAGACAGAAGTGGTAGTCCTTATGCACGATCACCAGCCTGATTCACCTCAGCTGGTGAACAAAGCGTGTGCTGTCAGACACCTTGGCACCGAGCCTTTTCTGAGGGAGAACACATCAGACACCCAACAGCTCATCTGTCTGGTCTACAGCTCAACTACACTGCGGCAATAGCTTCTGCAAACCTTTCTCCCTAGCTTCCTGGTGATATTACCAAGCCATCTGTCTGTGTTCCTTCTGGAAAACCACTGAAGCCAGCTACGCCATCCCAGTGATGCACCCTTTGCGCGCAGCACAACTCTTCCTGCCCCATGATGGGAAACTGCAATAGCAGTTACAAGACCATTTACACCAAAAGACTGGGAGATGATCTGAATATTAAATAGTGTCCTAAGCAAACTGAAACTAGTAAATTCTGCATTGAATTCAGTAGAGCTGAAAAAACATACAGTTTGTCAAAAGAAGGAAAAAAGGTAAAAAACCAAGTAAACTTATTGTTTTCTTTCACGAAGGTGATTTCCACATCGAAGTGGTCAGCGTCCAGACTTGAACATTTATAGCAAAATGACAACACAGAGGAAAAAAACAAATCAAAACAAAAAAAACTGTACTCCATTAAAAATCAGCTAGATGCTGTTGTTACATATAAAATAAACAGTAAGTTTAATCAAATGTCTTAGTAAAGTGCTGGCTTTGGATGATCACTCTTTAACTTGCTTTCCACAAGCTGAAGATTGTACCATTCTATATTGACACATCATATAGATTAGTTTTCTTTTAATTCTCAATCCTGGTTTCCATTACAGAAAACAAATCTGGAAGGAGAGAACATTTTTCATATCCTTCAGTGTATTTGTTTTGACATGCGTTTAGTTCTCGCTTTTCTGCCACTGTCCACAAAAATACAGGCTTGCTTTGTTCTGCGCAGCCTTTTAGATTTTTCTACTCCTTAGATGTTTCATAGGTTTATTTTTAGCTTGTTTTCACATCACACTGTACGCGCTGCAGCCCTTTCATCATTACATGGTTTTCTTGTGAATGCTGCAGTGTGAACATTGTAAGTGTGACCACACGCAGACCCTGTAGTATAAGTAGCATGTGGCAACTCCAGCTACTGTATACAAGACATTTCAGAAAGTCTCTCTAGCAGAGTGCATGCACTTTGTCTCCAGCTTCCAGACAACCTATCACATAGCACTCCAGGCAGCCAGGGCTTTTATGGGAAACACATGGGGAGCGAAAGTCACGACCTACTTCTTAACTAGAATGAAAAGAAACTTTGAAAACAGTGGGTCCAGCTCCTTTTTCACTTCTCCTGAGAAAAAGAAGTCATGCCATTGAAGTCAGCGGAACTATAGCACTGAAATCCTGATGTTAACTCCAAAATTAAGACTGCTGCACAGCCTCGATTGTGATAGTTGAATAAGGAAAATGTGTATTCTAATTTGGTGAGCAATCTTGTGAACAGACCCATCACAACTGCCTCACCTGCAAGCCAGACAATATTTGTCATCAGTCCCCTTAAGAGATCCAAGCCACAGAGGTTTTGGGTGATTCAGAGAGATGTTATAAACCTCTATCTGCGTTAAGGTTTTATCCTCCAGCTTTCGATGGTATCACACCTCCAGCAATGCTGCGCGCACCCACATTCACCTGTTAGTGTCCATTCCCAGGATTCCCATTCAAGGACTAGACGTGGGCACTGGCAGCTGTGATAGAGAGAGCAAAAGGCTGATTTACTCTGAGGAGCTCACATGACAGCTAGTCCTAGGTCAGGGAACAAAGAAGCAACATTTGAAGTACCCTCTCTTTACCCACAGCAATCTTGACCTAGCTGTTCACATTATTTTCCTATAATATGCAAGTTGTGAGCCCTTCAGGTGGAAGTTAGCTTTTAAATAAATGGCAAGCACTAACAGTTGGCTTTTAGTTTGAATTTCAGATTAAAATACTCACTGAAAATGGTTTGGTTCCCAAACTCTAGGTTGCTGTACTTCTTTGCAGAAAGGTGCTCAGTACTTTAGATGGCTTTGACACAGAAATAACTACTTTAGAATTTTTGAAAAAATGTACTTTGCAATTAGTAGCTTAGCAGAGATGACAAGTTGCAGAACAAGATATCTCTGGAAGTTGAGAAAAAAAAATCTAAAATTAATTCTCTGCAACCCAGTATTAAGTGATGCTGAAATCATAAGGTGGGGGCTCTCACAAGCAGAGAAAGAGAAAGGAACACAGACAAGTGCAGCTTCCTGAGCCCAGTCAGAACAGCTCTGTAATGGCACCGGCAGAACTCCTCCCTCCATGCCACATCCTGTGCTCCCAATTTCTTGTGGAAAAAAAAACCAACAAACAAAAACCCCCACAATGCCGATTACTGGAAAAGGTCAAAAACTGCACATGATCATTCTGGGGGAGCAGGAAGCTTTTTACTTCCTCTTCTTTGGGGAGAGAAGAATGCAGACTCCCACCAAAACCACCAACTTCCCACACACAGAACAGAAAAAAAATCACTTCCAAACACCAGACTGATTTTAGTACAGCAGAGCTTACTCAAAGTAATGCTTTGCAGAAGTGAAAAAAAATAAAAGTTAAAAAAGGGCAGCAGTAGCACAACCGATTTGAAAATGCCTGAAGCTTAACACAGATTTATTCTCTGTCCCATCTTTATTCCCTCTACGTAGGCTACAAGTTGAAGACTTGCATTTGAAAAGGACTTGCTCATCTTCCCCAGGGGATCAAAGCAGAAGGAAATCTCGCTGCTGACTTTAGAAGTTCATTAGTTCCCACAGCAACAGACCCATCACACACACGCACTCCCCTGGCAGCTCCGGGAACAGCCGCGTAAGAAGCCCCGCCCTTGTTTGGAGCAACCGCACATCTCAGAGAAAAGTGCCCTTCACACAGAGCTGCAGCAGGAGACCGATTTACCTGGAAAGTTTAGCACTTCACCATACCACTCACTAACCGAAACAGTATACATTGATTCACTGTTGAGCATTGCAGTCGGAAATTCATCAGCATCACTTTACAAGCAACAGAGTTCTGCATCTTACAGAATGAGACTCCCTAAGTTAAAAAAAAAAACAAAACAAACCAAAGTGGTTGGAAGTGTTCCCTTTAGAAATGTCTTCTCAGTAAACATCATGATCCCACTATCTCTAGTCTCTGCAACTGTTGGCTCTCATGTTTCTTCTTTACAATGTGTCCCTAAGACTCTAGCTGGTTTGGTTGACATGCATGAACCAGGTGAAACTGATGATGACACATCTGAATGTGAATTTATAGATGTATTTGTGCAAAGATAAATGCCTATTTCTGTATGCAAAAATCATTATATACCACCTTGCCTTTTATCAGTGTAACAGAAAAGTCACAGCCGCTGGCATCTGATGCACTTTCACTTTATTTTTCCTTCACCAAAGGCAAAAAAAAAAAGTATGTGTACAAATAATGCTTTGTGGTAAATAACATTAATGGACTCAAGGGGGAACAGCTTTGTCCCAGACAATCCACACAACTCACATTCAAAACAAGAAAGAAATGAACACAGAGGAAAAACAAATTTTGTTTGGTCTTAAATGTATAGATTCTATTGATTAATAATATCCTTTGGAGTTCAATGTCTTGGGCAGCAATCCCATCTACTGAGTAGCAGTTATAAAAATACGAGAAGTAGTATAAAAATATATAAATATTTTTACAAAAACATAAAAATACTGCCCAAGGAGGCAATCTGAGAGCATAGGATGAATTAAAAAGGCATACCTAGTCCAGCACACCTTCTCTAAAGAAAAGCATTGGTACTTTTTTTGTCTGTAGGAAGTCACTGAATACTTGCTCCTTTGAGGAAAATGGTCTCCGGGGATGCTGCATATGAAAGATTTCAGGGAAATGGTAAACAAAAATATTCAATGTAATTTTCTCTCCCACTCCACACATGCAAAGGCTGGCATTTACAATTGGAAACAGTCTACTTAATTTTGTGCTTACTGGTCACGTAGATTTTTGTGAAGTCACATCAAGAGATACTTACACTGCCAACATAACCTAATTTGTTGCTTTAAAAAAAACCCAACCCATTTGTTTCAGTTGCTGGATGGTGGTGTGTTTAGGGAGACAATGAGATCTACTCTGAGACAAAGCAATCTACAGAAAATAAAAAATACAGATAGCATATTTGATTTATTATGACTTAGGAAAAAATACACTGTCCTACTTAGTGATGCTGCGTTGAGCTGACTACCACACAGAACAAAAGAATCCAGACATTCTTTTACTGAAGGAGCTCAGTCTGTGTCACCAGCCCTGCCCAAGCAGTCCTGTACGGAATATTGTCATTATTCAGGTCAGCTTAAGGCAAGTAAACTGAGAAAGTAATGAGGAAGAGGAGGAGGAATAAGACTTGCTGGGAGACGGAACGATACTCCAATTTTTATCCTAATGCCAACATATTTATTGAAGTATTTTATCCTTCCTGTGCAAAGTCCATTTCTTTCACAAGCAGCATTTCATTTTCATGTCTCGATTGAAAATAGGAGGAAAAACATGGTGTTTTCCAGTTACTTAAAAAAAATGAAAGAAGTCAGTTAGCATGAGAGTTCTGCTCTTGGAGTCATGATGCACAGCACTGAGATACTCTTCGTACCAGACTTGTTATCCATATCAGGCACCTCTGTATCCCAGTCTAAAACACCAACATGCAGAACATGTAGAGACATACAGATTTGTACAGAAAGAGCACTGGACTGATTTTTATTAACAATGGAAAGAACAAAGTAACTTGCAATATAAAGCAAATCTATTATCCCTTCAGCTCCCCCAAGCTCCTGGATGTGGTACAACTCACCAAAGCAGTGCATCTGGAAAAAATACTAGTTTAATGAGATTTGTATCTGCATCAGATGTAGAAGAGCCACTGATTTTAAAGATATGTGTCTTCCAACTGATACTTAGTCCAGATGTCATGAGCCTGAATGCACTATATTTGAGACTATGTCTCAGGTTATTTAAGACACGCTGTCCTATATGGAACATTTGAGACTCACAAAATGCAGTTTTCAGATTGCAATGTCTGCAGAAGCACCAAATTGTTTTAAAGCCTGTAGTTGCTTCTTTGTTATTCTACACAGAGTTTGAGCTCCGTGGATTAGACATGCGTTGGGAGCCACTTGGATTAAATCATAGATCACTTCTTCCCCACCACTCCACAGCTCTCTGAAACACAGAGTTTCTTTCTAGCACTTGGTCATGGCTTTGCAGAGGGAAGGGAAAGGCAACAACTTGGAATTAAGAGAGTCAGGGCAAATACAGCTACTGGCTTCAGTACTGGTAGCTCTACAAAAGGACCTGCCAGAAATTTCTGTTTTCCTTTTAGAGTATTTTGGCTCTGTTCACTTTGTAAAAGGTGATCTAAGCGTACTGGGTGATTGAACTTATGTTCTTTACTAAAGAGCTAAGAACTGAAAGGGATGCTTCTTCAGTACAACAGTAAGCAGAATATTTTCCATGGCAAGGATTTTTACCTTAAATCACATTAGGTCTCTTAACCTGCTCACCTAGAAAGCGTTTTGATGGATAATTATACTACTTTGCACTTCTCTTGCTTTTAACTGCTAATAGCAATGTAATAACAGCTCCAGTCTTTTATTCTATGAGGTCACTTGAAAAAAACTCCACATACAGTAGCAATGTTACTCTCCAAAATTTAGAATAAACTAGTAAAGCCACATACAGCATAGCTGAAGTAATTTTAACTTTTTTCTCCAAAAGACTTTATGGGCCCAAATCAAGTTATGTGAAGTACACCATTAGACTCTGTGAGGACAGTGGGCTGACAGGAAAGAGCTCTGGGAGGAACATGCAGAATAGCTTCTCGCCATCCCTTCCCAGGTAAATAGATTCAGATGTAACAAGAATCCTACTTCCACTACTGTTATTTAATATCCACAAGGAAATTCAGTTGCATTTCAAGTATTCTCTCTTAGAAGTTTCATTGTCAATTGCTTTTGCTGGAGAGCAAAAGGTATAATTATCACAAGACGACCCTCATATCCCTTAATACCAGTAATGAAAGTATCTAAGGTTCTGCCAAAACATTCAGTCTGTCCCTTCCTTCTCAAGGAATCATTTTAATTATTTTCTTCCTGTCACAGACCCAAACTTCTTACCACAGTCAGAATTGCTGCTCAGATGTTTATAGGGCTACATAATTGTATTGAACCATCAAGAAAGAATTTATAGTCTCTGTGGAAACTAAAGGAGTTCAAATAAGACAGACCAATGACTAAAGCAGTGTAACACGTTTCTTGGTCTCCCTTCAGCAATTTTTTGCTTACCCTCCTATGATATCCTCCCCAGACCATGGGCATGCCTCACCTATCAGTGAAAGACCTCTGTTTTTTAATGCTTAGCAAATGGAATTTTGCCAGCCCTTGATTGGCTTTTTTGCATCTCATATAGCCTGTAGACAGTCCACTGGAAAATGTATGCTTTTATGATTCTTCTATCAGTTTTGCTTGTATCTATCCTTTAACACTGTATATGACAAATAGTTTTCATCATGTTCCTTTTCTTATTTTTTCTACCATATTAACACTTCAGAAAAATTTTATGTCAACTGTAATCTTGTTCGGTGATTGGTTTCCAAGTCTGAAATCCAAAGTCACTCACCTTAAAAGAATCCTGCCTGAAAAAGATATCAATTTGCAAGCAATTTGGAAGACATAGTTTGATAACACAGATTTAGACTTGACAAACAAAATACCAGCACTGTCAAGAGCCTTACTGGCCAAGATCATAGAATCATAGAATGGTTAGGGTTGGAAGGGACCTTCTGTCCCGGTTTCAGCAGGGATGGAGTTAATTTCCTTCTCAGTAGCCGGTGTGTTTTGGATTTCATGTGTGAAGAATGTTGATAAAAACACTCTGATGATACGAGTTGTTGTTAATGAGACCAAGGACACTGTCTGGCTTTCCAAGTCTCGTTAAGGTCTCGTTAACATGCAGATGCGGGAAGCTGGGCAAAAGACAGACAGAATAATTGATCCAAACTGGCCAA
>JAAGAY010008280.1:5381-17218 GCA_011801015.1 Ardeotis arabs
AAACCAAACCAAACCAAAACCAAACCACAAAAAACACAAACCCCACAAAACAAATGAACAAGTGTGGTGCTTTCCATGTCCACTTCTTCCTCTACTAGTGATTTTGCTTGGATGACTTGTTTTGGTTACCATGATAACGATGTATAGGTATTTCGGACCTATCCTGTAACAGTATTGTAACCTTTACAGTTCATTTTCTCTACTGCATGGGGAGCACTTAATGCAGGTTTTTAATAAGCAAACTTCTGGCTGTGCAATAAATGAACTAGAAGTCCTGAGGAATAGTTTGCTGTATCAGTTCTGTAGTTTATTTTCTCTTCACATAGCCCAAACATCACACATCCCAGCTACAAACATAGCTGCAGAAGAAAATATATTTTCAAAACAAATTTTTTACTATCAGAATAAGCCAGTTGGATGAATATAAATCAGTAAGTAATCATTTATTGACATACATATTAGAAAGCCAACTGATTAAATTCTATTAACGGTACATCACTACTATTTTTATTTCACATAATTCCATATTGTACTGATAATATGGAATCTCTATACAGCAGTGATTATATTCTGGTCCTATTAGCTTCCCCCCTCCAAAATGGTCAGATTGTAGATCTCAGACCAACCTCCTCCTCCTTTAAGAAACCCTGCACAACCTCAAGAAGCAACTATGGTACCTGAAAAAAAAATCTAGTGTGCTGACAAAGCGTAAGGCATCTGCTTCCTCATCCCAATTCCATCTCAGAGATCTGTCTTGGGGGAGTGGGAAAAGGGCTGGCAGTGATTTAATTAAGAGCAAATTCAAGTAAACAAGGTCAGGTACACCTACATTACAACACTACCAAATCAGCCTGTATCATCTGGGCTGGAACACCCACAAATCAGATTTTTGGCTATGCAGTCAATGCTGTGAGTAGGGAAGTGTACCCTAGTGTACACAGGCTCACCAGGTTTGAACAGTTTTGTCACTAAGAAACTGGCCATGAGGACCATCAGCATCAGAAGGCAAAAGGGCCAAATAAACTGGGGTCTCAGCCCCCTCTTCAGGCGATTTAGGGGCTTTAGGACCTGCCATGTCTGTTCGCACCCACCCAGGACAGCAGGCATTGAGAAGGATGTGGTCACCTTTTCTTTTCTCATTTAACATCCGGGCTTGAATCCTGGACAAGACTGTGACACCAATTTTGGATACCCCATAGGCAGTATTTGGCCAACCCTCTTTCTCATGCACACTTTTCTTGGTATCTTCCACAAATTTGGTCATGAGTTCCACTAACTCATCCTCAGTGATCGTGTTGCTGCGAAACTTCTGCTGTAGTTCTTTGCTGCAGCCTTTCAGAGCTGAGCTACTTACCATGCTAGAGACATTCACGACTCTACCTGGTAAAAGAGAATAAAGACTGATTACTTGTACATGCATTAAATAAGCCCAGACACTGAAGTGGGCTTGCTCTAGAGTTACACATTCACTACTTATGTGAACACCTATAAAACATTTTGTGTGGGCTATTTTGCAGAGATTATGGAAGATCACAGATAACTCAATGTCAAGTGTTTCTAGTTAATTCCACTAAAGAGCATAATTTAAGGTGTGAACCTGCAAAAGCTCTCTATTGAACTTCAGTTATTTTTCTAGGAAATAGCCTGTTACAATCCGTAGGTATATTCATATTAGTAAGTAGCTTTCTCAGTAACAGCACCCAGACTTCACTCTCAAAGTTCTGGTCAAAAACATTTTCAGTTCTGCAACTGCTTAGTTAAGTGCCTTGAAAATGTACCTCAAAAGCCAAAAAAAACCAAACCAAAAGACAAACCAACCCACAGAATTCAATAAAAGCAATCTAGTTCCTAATGCAGTGAGACCATCAGCTTGTTTAAAGAACACCTGAAGATTTACAAATCCTAGTATGCAAAACTGCAGTAAGCTATTTCTGTCCTGCCACTTTACTACAAAGGAATGAGTCACCTGAACCAGAAACTCACTCATCTTCCCTAAAATTATGTAACACTGTTTCCCTCCTTCTTGCTAGTTCACAGCCGTTCAGGTGATGAATTCAGTAGGGAATGAAGATGAGGATTTAGATCTTAAAAGCCACAGAAATTAATCCTTTCCCTTAATGACTTTATTAACACATTTGTTCTTCACCTTTAGTGAAAGGGGACTACATTGCAATTTTGGCACTGTCTACTCTCTCCCCTACTAGCCTCCCCAATTCATTTACTGAATCTTTTCCTTCCTCCCTAGGGACTAACAGTTCCCAACTTCTCTCATTTACTTGACTTCTTTTCTCTTAAAAGCTTAGATGTATTTAAATGTTGGTATAGATAACATTTCACTCATAGCAGCAAGCACTTACCTAAATATCCATGAAAATATCTAGTGATCACAAGTCTTGAGAAGAATTGTATTTAATAAAAACAAACCCTGAGATTTGGTGTGGGTATTGGATCCAAATACCCTCCTTTCAAATCATTTGTGATACCATCAGTACCATTCCAGGGCTTTTCCGGTGATGTCAGGTTTCAAGAATAGGAGCATTCTGTGCAGGACAGTCATCCAACCAGTACAGATTATTTGCACGTTGCTAATACCTCTTTATTATCGATGTATCTTCTTTGACTCTGATCCATTCTATTTACCACTTTTGGTAAAGTGTTTTCTTCCTCTTAACATCACCAATCACAGTAACTTAATGTACATCTTCAAGTGCAATTTATAACTACATCACTAGACACTTGCAAATACAGCAGAGGCTGTGGTCTAGATAGAGACAGATCAACAGCCTATTGAGAAGGTTTCATCAGCAGTAGTAATAACAGGCACGTCACATGAAACTCAGCTGAAACACTGTTTTTAGGTACTTCCTTATCCTAGTTGTATCATCAATAGGTCCTTTCTGAAGCAATAACAATTTATGTAGGCAAATATCATGAACAGAACATGGGTTCTTCATGTCTTCTTGAAGGCACAGAAGAATGTGACCAGCTTGAAAGTAAATGCAGATATACACAGCAGAGATATTTTGGGGGTAATGAAAGGCCACCTGTTCTCTTACCTACAGTACAGCAAGGTGCATTCCTCTTGCTATGGGGCAGTGTGCTTCTGAGATAGGATAGGATTTCCCCATTTAACAAGGGCCAAAATTCATATAGAACTATTTCTCTACTTGTTATGTTACACTTACCATAAGGCTTCACAAGAGGCAACAATTCGTTGCAAACGTTCCTGGTTCCAAAGAAGTTTGTCTTCATTGTGACCTCTGCTTGAACCGCAAATGGAGCAGTGTCATGAACTTTTCGTAAGATGTGGTAGCAAGAGAAGAAAAAAAAAAAAAAAAAAAAAAAAAAAAAAATCAGAATTGTACTACTGTTTGAAAGGAAGCTACTGAAGTATCAAAACCCCAAATGTTTCTTAGCTCCTTCTTTTTTTGATAATTAGGAAACAGGCATATGATAAATTAAAATACATTAAAAAAAGCAACATCACTAACATTCACATGATAATAACATGAACAATCCAGCTCTGCAATATTATATTAATAATGAGTAATCATGTTTTCACCTCCTCTTAGCTGATAGAAAAGGAAGAGAATAATTTGTATTTATAATAATAATAAATAATAATAATAATCGATGTAGGGATAATAAAATATACAAACAAATGACACACAATTTCTTACTGCACAGTGACCTGATGACCGATACAGCCCATCCCAAGGAGTGATCATGGAACACCACCAAAAGCAATCCCAGACCAATTCTGAGCAGTGGGAGAAAGACTGAGAGATGGCCACTGTCCAACTCCCACTTCTACACTGAGCATTACACTTATGGCATGGAATACTTCCTTTGGCGAGTTGGGTCAACTGTACTGGCTATACCCCTTCCCAGCTTCCTGCACCTGCACATTAGCGAAACCTGGAAAGCTGGAAAAAGTCCTTGGTCTCTTTAGCAACAACCAACAACATTAGTGCATTATCAACATTCTTCACCTACCAAATCCCATGCTAAATCCAAAACACAGCAGCTACTGGGAAGAAAGTTATCTTCATTGCAGCTGAAACCAGGACAGCAATCCACAGCATCCATTTGTCTTCCTGCCTTCTTTATGGAAGAGACAAGGAAAGACTGCTCTCACAGGGTGTGCTGCCCATTGACCTGCCTGTACTTACTCACACCCAGTGCTCAGTCTGGGCTGCCACTACCACATGCAAGTAAGTCTTGAGTTACTCTCTCCTCTTACATGCATAGCACAGCACTTTGCCACCATCCTGACAGATCAGTGAAGTGGAGGGGCAGAGGAGAAATCAGAAGAGAACATCCTGAATCTAAGATGCAAAAGTTAGGCTACCACCCTGGTACTAACATCCAACAACACAGCAGTCAATTGCTTCTACATCCTGACTCTTATGTTGTCATGTCTTCTATTCTTAGCTGGGATGTGAAGTCAGAGCAGTGCCAAATTGCAGAAAACACTATAAAAGCTTCCATATGTAAAACCCTCTATGCAGGGCTAAGATTTGGTGCAGCCGGGGGGGGAGGAACAAAAAAAACCAAAAAAAAACCACACAAAAAAACCAAACAAAAAAAAGAAACAAAACCCACAAACAAGAAAGACACCCACCCACAAAAAAACCCCAACTCAAAAACCACCTAAACAAAAAAAGACCCAGCCAACCCCAAAACTGATAAATACTTGTATCATAAATCACCCCGAACTGACAGATCTGTCCTAACACAAGCAAAAGAGTGGGAATTAGCAGCTATGAAAGTGAGCTGATTTAGGTAAGCATAAGCAGACCATGGAGCTGCACTGTAAGGGTATGATTTCAGACAGAACTGACAGCTTGCCACCACCAAAAGTGGGGTAGGATGTGCCATCAGCTGACAATTTGGCTCAGCAATAAATCATATGCTATGTGTCCTCCACTTTGACGGGGAAGTAAGAGTTAAAGTAACAGCATTGCTCCTCTTCTGTTACAGGCTCTGTAGTGATGAAGGCCACCTACATAGATTAGGCAGGTCTTCACTTGTCTCTATAGAATCATAGAATGGTTTGGGTTGGAAGGGACCTTCAAAGGTCATCTAGTCCAACCTCCTGCAAGGAGCAGGGACACCTTCAACCAGATCAGGTTGCTCTGAGCCCCGTCCAACCTGGCCTTGAATGTTTCCAGGGATGGGGCATCTCTGGGCAACCTGGTCCAGTGTTCCACCACCTGTTTTGTTCCTGATGACTAATCTGAATCTACCTCCCTCTATTTTGAAACCATTACCCCTTGTCCTGTCACAACAGGCCCTACTGAAGAGTTTTTCCCCACCTTTCCTATAAGCCCCCTTTAGGTAGTGGAAGACAGCTATCAGGTCTCCCTGGAGCCTTCTCTTCTCCAGGCTGAACAGCCTCAACTCTGTAGCCCAGACCTACATAAACTCAGAAGAGAAGCAGTAACTGGTCATTTAGTATTTGATGTGGTTGTGTTTTTATTGTAAAACACAGCTTTAATGGCTGACTTATTTATACTCTGGTGGCATCAAGTTTTGCAAATCATTTGCTTGCATTTAAATTCAAGACACGAAGCCAGACTATGACACCTATTGCAAGAGTTACGACAGTGAGAGAAGAAAAGAAACCAAAAACCTACAGGACTCCAAACTCCTGCTTCCATAGTCACCTTGCAAGAGAATCCTCCTTACATTTCAGAACTCACTCATTTGTCTAACAAGACACACTACTTGTAACATCTGATACCTACTCCCTTGATTTATGGAATGACTATTCTCATAGAAGCTCATCCAGAAGGCAATCTGAGTACATAATAATTTCATACATGAACAGTTTTCTGCTGGATTAAGGACTCTGCTAGACTACCTGTAGTACAGCACAAACACTGAACAGTAAGTTAAATTTAATGGTAAATCTAATCTTTGATAGACAGCAGTGACACACAGTACTGCAGTAAAGAAAGGAAATCATAAATTCTGGAATAGCAGCAGAAACCTGGCAAAGCAAGAAGCAAGCTTGGGATCTCGGAAGCAAGAATTAAAGGCAAAATATGTGATAAGCATCACAGCAAGTTCTTACACATGTGTTAAGCCCTCTAACCTCTGTGCTAGATAGTTACACAACAACAGCTACAACTGGCTCCCTCTACAACACTTCTTAGTTGTATGATCTACTGCTGACTCACGGTGAGTTGTCAGCTTGAAGAAAGTCTAGGCTAAACATCTGTAAGCAACTTTTGAACTAAGCAATCTATGATGTAGTAAAGGAATAACAGGAATTCCACTGGTCACACTACTTATTTATCTGCTCAGTGGCTCCATGATAATAAATCTAAGATCTCGCACAGATGAGCTCTAGCATATCTTGCTGCAGCAACGAGGAACTTTCATCTCACCTGTCCAGGAACCCACCTTGACGAAGGCTACAGCAAGTGCAAAGTCAGCAACAGGAAACACACACTGCACTTCAATTGCTGTAGTTACAGCCCAGTCGTGCTCAAACTCATTGTCACTAATAGGTTGAGTTAAGGCTCTGATTTTGAATTGAAGAAATACTGGTCTGAGCACTTGCAGGCTTTATAAGTGATAAGCATGGACAGAAATACAACCTTTTAACTGTTGCTGGAAGGTTTTAGCACCTCTCTACCTTGAGCACATCCTGAAGCTCAGATAATTATACTGAGTTGCCCCCTATTAAGCTGATCTTGAACACAAGCAATGTTCCTGCAAAGTACCATGCAAAATACACAGTGACTGGACTTCAGAACACCATTGCTGCACTCCCACTACATGAGAGGCTCCATCTTCAGCAGCATGTGAGCTTTCATACCTACTACCTGACAGGCCTCTTTAACTCACGCTGTGAGCAGACCAGTCAGCACAATACTGTGCTCGAACAGTTACATGTCCTAACAACAAAAAAAAAAAAAAAACCAACAACAACCAAAAAAACCCAACATCACCACCCTAAAAATACGTAAAGAACAAGTTTGTACTGGCAGGCAAATTAACTAGTAGTCACACTTGTGATTTGCTCGACCTGGAGCTAACATGATTCTCAACTTGGTTTTATAAACCTACAAGGAGAATGCACTCTTCTACCTTACAACCGCTGTGTCTTCCTCACTTTCTCTGCCTTCCTGTCCACTAGAAGATTAAAGTGTTAAATTCTTCCTCAGCACAGCAAGATTTAGGTTAAAGTGTTTTATTAGCAACCAAATGGCCTAAGAAAGTCAAAGGTAAGATTACAAATACTATAAAATCACCCAGGGCCAAAGGTTTTTTTTTCTGAACTGGAATCCATGAGCAGGTTACACATAGAATGAAGTCTGAGGCTTGCAGAAGAGAGAAAACAGATCCCTGAGGAACACAGCTGATATTCACATAGATGATGGACTCCCATGGGCCTGATGAAACTCATAGGCACTGAGGCAGTAAGCCCCACTGTGCTCACGCAGAGCATGCCTAAAGTATTTTCATGCTCTGTATGTGATGCAAATACAATACTCCAGAGAAGCATATTTACATGCACAGTTAGCCCAAGAGATGTTAGAGAAAGAGCCATTTCACATTGCCCTCTCATCATGCTTAAGAAGGTAGGCAGCTTGTAGAGTCAAAAATGCAGCATGCCATTGGCACAGAAGTCCTGTAGAGTAGCCTTGTAACATTCTTGATGCATCTACTATCCTTCTCCATATAGCTTTATAGCACATAAGACTATCCCAGGCAGTCCCTCCTACCTTTGAAAGCGATCCCTGCATTGTTAATCAGCACATTGAGCCCTCCATATTTCTCCTTTAGGAAGTCACGGAGAGCTCTGATGCTCTGCAGATCATCGATATCCAGCTGGTGGAAGAATGGATGCAGCCCTTCCTTCTGAAGCTTTGCCACTGCTTCCTGGCCACGGCCAGGGTCTCGGGCTGTCAGGTACACGTCCCCCGGGAACTGCTTGCATAGAGCCTGCACAATTGCAAATCCGATCCCTTTGTTGGACCCAGTCACCACAGCTACTGGCACGCTGGACATTGTCCTCTCTGAATGTATGCCAAAGTGAGAGCAACTGCAAACAGCAAAGAAGAAAGTTTCACACTCAGATGGACAAAGATGGTATATGAAAATGGATTAAAGTGGTTTTTTTTTTTTTCTTTAAAATCTTATTTAGAATACTTTGAATTATGTAAAACTACATTAGAGTTCACACTAACCAAAAGTTACTAAAGTAGCACAAGGTATTTGCAGAGAAATACACATTTGGTGTTAATGTTTAAAGAAAACCTAACCAGTACTTGGATTAAAAAAAGAAAGTCAATGATTAATCTTTAATACTAAACTAGCTTTTGATGGGAGTAAGCTGCACATACACCTCACAGTACCATCTCCTTCTTTTGAGGACTTTCAACTGGTTCTGTTCAAGCACTGACACAGTCACAGCTGAAAGACTCAGGCTCAAAAAAAGGGGAGGAGTGGCTCGATCTTCAAGCATCAGGCAAGAGAACCAATTCCAGCGTTTTCAGAGGGAAACAGTGGACCATAGGCTGACTACACTGTTTCTTCTGTTTAACTCGCCAGTCAGCTCTAGACACAGAGCCCACTTGCTTTTTTTTTTTTTCCCCCCACAGATGTAGCACATTTAAAGAAAATTTGTTTCCCTCACCAAAGCAAATTTAAAACACTGGTTTTAGTTACTTTTGACTTAATTGGCGTTTCTCTTCCAAATTAGCTTGTAACTAAGCACGAACAAGGGTGAAATCTTAACCAGCTCTTAAAAGCCTCCACAGCTTCTGACTGGCTTCCCCGGAGCCACCCTCCGGCTTCGCCACCAAGGTCCCACCTCTGCACCGCTGCAAACCGGTACGTTTCACCCACTGCCACCTCCCCGGGACCAGGTTTTCATCCTAACGGGAAGGGAAACCAAACCCGTGGGCCACCACGAAGCCCGACACCTCAGGAGGACTCCCTGTGGGACGGTCCCGGCGGCTGACGGGCGGCCGTTACGCGCCCCTGCAAAGGGGCCGAAGGCAGCGAGGCGGGCCCGGAGGGGCAGCTGGCAGACCCCCCCGCCCCGCGGCACCGCGTTACCTTCTCCCTCGCTCCTCAGCGCTGCGCAGCGGTGAGGAGAAGACGAGCCAACTACCGGCGCTCACACGCCAGAGGGGGCGGATGAACGCACTTAAGATGGCGGCGGGGGGAGTCCCGCCTACCGCTCCGGGGCGGGCGAGCGTGGGCCGGGGCCAGCGGTCTCTGTGTTCTCTCCGGGTGCTGGGCCGGCGGCTGGTGGGTGGCTGTGAGGCGGTGGGGGTGGTCGGCCATGGTGCGTCTGCCTTTGCCCTCTGCACCGTCGCGAATTCAGCCCGGGAGGGAATATGGAGCCGGAGCTGCTCTTGGGCCGCCGAGCGGAGACGGGATGTCTCGTTGTACTCTTCATGCGCCACGGCCTTAGTGGGGGGTAGAGACGGTCCCGAGGGGTGTTCACGTCGCTCGGGCGATTTGGGATGTTGTCTGTCAGGCCGGGAAATGGAGGGGAGAGGCCTGGCCGTGCGGCGGGGAAGCGCCGGGGCTGCAGAGGGTTACGGCCGTGCCACGGCCGAGGCGATGTTTGGAGGTGAAGGCTTCCCGCCTTCCCTCGCCCACCCTCCTTCAGGGGTTTGCTTGTCGCGCGTTTGCTAAACTTTAAAAACTTTAAAGAGGCAGCTTATTAAACAGGCGGTGCTCTGATTTCTCTTAGTGAGATAAAAGAAACATACAGTATTTGAAAGGGGCTTTAAATATTTTTAACAACTTTTTTTTTTTTTTTAAGTTCAAGTTGTCTAAATAAGGCAAATCTCCTTCTTAATATGAAGAAAAGCAGAGGTCGGACAGGTCGAAAGAGAAGAAGAAAACACGTGCAGAGTTTTGTGGATGGAGGTACTATCCTTCGGAGTACTGCTAAATAATAAAATAACCAGTTGTTTGTCAAGGTGTCATTTCATGGTGTATATTTGTCAAACACTGTTGTGCTTTGAAAATAACGTTCATAGATGTTAACTTTTCCTGTACAAATATTGTAGCATTTGTTTACAGTCCCAAGTTTACAAGCAGAGCATGGTAAACATGACCTCTTTTCTGGCTAATTATTCTTAAATTCTTTGACCCTTGAATATGCTGAGTAACTCTTACAATTGTGTCAGTTCCCAATACCCAGAGGCCGATAACTTATTAAGCTAGTTCAAGGGGAGGCTTTCTTGCTATTCTATTATGCGATACTAAAACATTCAAAATACAGTTTTTCTGACCATACAGTAAAATGTTTCAGTTTCCTTTATTTTCCAATAGAGTGCTATTTTATAGCAATAATCCCCTCTTTTTTTATTTTTAGTCAACTGCAGTAGCAAACTGGAATACATTAAACTTAAGAAGTGGCTGAAAGACAGAGGATTTGAAGACAGTAGTTTAAGGCCAGCACAATTCTGGGGTAATGTTTTAATTATTTATTGGTAGTACATACTTCATTCTTCTATGAATGTTAGCTTCCTGTTTTCAGTTTGAATCACACGTTTGACTGGCATCAAGAAAAAAAGCCAATTACCGTTAGTCCTTTAAGGACTTCTGACAAATTCACGTGAGTGTCATTTAACAAAAACAAGTAGGTATGGAGGCCTAAAGTACTGTAAACTGTTTCTTATATAAAAATGCTCTTCTGTAAAACTAGTATGAGAATACTCCGATATGCTATGAAACATACACACCTATGTCAAATTCCTTGTAGAAATCCAATTTTAAGTGTTAGTAACAGAGTTTTAAAGATGAAAGTAATCTCTCTTGCGTATTTCCAGTATCAGAACCTAGCCTTGTTACCATTTCTTCATCTTTTTTTTTTTCTACACAAATTCAGCAGATCTAGTGATACAGAAAAGTAAATCATTTTAGAGCTGAGATTCTCTTAGTACTGTTTACAGTAAAGGTATATATTTGTATTTTTTCTCTTTAAGTAGATTATGTTTCAAAAACTTTTTTAATATTAAAGAGAGAGTTTCTTCAGAGAAAAAATACTGTGAATGGAGATTGTAAAGTTCAGTTAGAACTCTGAAACTAAGAGCAGCAGCCAGTGATGAAAGATGTGTTTAAAGAAAATAATAGGGGGAAAGAAGTTGAGTAATTGCTAGAACTGGATAGCAAGTGTTACATGAGATGCAGGGGAAGGGCTTTCACAGGGTCCTGAGAAGTAAAAAGAGAATCAGAGAACAAACAAATGAGGTACATATCTGGAACAATCCGTAGTTGGCTTTTATGATTTGTAAGAGATAATGTATATTCTTTTAGAGCTTTTCCTTGCTGGCTTGTTAATTTATTGCAGTTTATCATAGTCCCCTGTATTTTACATATATACATGTATTTAAGCATCCTCTTTGTTCCTGCTTCAGATACGGGAAGAGGACTGATGACAACAAAAGCTCTTCAGGTTAGTAGTGTTGATTTTAAGTTTCAGCTTAAGGCAATCATTGGCCGACTGAAACCGGAAGGAGCAGGCCCCTTCCCTCCTATATGCCTTCTCCCTCAGCCACTGGCTCCCACAGTTTCTTTTGCACTGGCTTTAGCAGTCTTCCCTACTTGTGTGGTAAGTTGCATCAGGAAGCTAAACTAGCAGAAAGCTCTCTCTTCAAAAAAAATATTAGCTTTAACAGCTTTGCTCCTTGAAATCTCGCACCTTGGTCAGACCATTGCTAGTACAAAGGGAGGAATGACATATCAGGAAGGGGGATGGAGGAAAGCAATGAGGCTTTAAGCAGCATTTGACTGCTTAAATGTGAAACTATGGCTTTAACCTCACTTTGATGGCCCTATTTTTTGTTGGTAGACCA
>JAAGAY010008287.1:1857-13879 GCA_011801015.1 Ardeotis arabs
AGGCATAAATGAGCGGTAACTCAGTAAGCTGCTGCAAATCAATCACATTTGATCATATTTTCATGGAGAATCAGACTTCAGGAGAAAAGAGAATTCGTTTTAGTTAAATTAGATCCATTCAACAATCTCTAATCCATAATATCCATCGGCGTCTGGGGAACATCCCGCTCCAGCCCTTAATTTGCCCTTGCGTTCCTCTGATGAGAAACCATCTGCCTCGAAGTGCAAACTTACCCAATTAAGTCAGACTAGTTAATTCCTTATCTGTTTTCTCACAAACCTTTTCCCAGGTTATTTCAGGAGAAATGAGGGCGAAAACACTTGTGGTTCCGGCCCTGAACTATCTTTACGCAAGGGGTCTGGTAGCGAAGAGTAAACTACTAGAGGCTATAAAAAAGTTTATTAATCCTGGGGTGTCATTAACACTGGGTGTGCGTTTTCTTATTCAATCAGTATAAGTGAGCTTCCTCTCAGCAACCCAGGTTTTAAGTCCAGCTGCTTTTTGTAACGCTGGATATTTTCTATATTTGCAGCTAGGATTGCCAAAATCCGCCGCCCGGCACGGAGGGCAGGTGTAGCACTGGTGTAGCGTTGTGGGAACCTGGGTTTATTCCTGGCTTTGCCTCTGATTTCTCAGATGACCTTGGGCAAATGGTTTTTCTGTTCCTCCCTTGAATATTCCAGTTTCTGCTCTGTGAAAGGCTGATGTAATATTTACTCCCATCCTAAATACAAAGTATTTTCAGCCCCACCGATGAAAAGGAGCGCTTCCTAGATGGTGGATTTCTTTGTTAATTACCTGTTTTTAATTGCTGAACTGCCTTTACAGATTTTTTTAAATTATTAATCACAAATCTGTATTTAATTCTGTACGATTTTAGGGAGTCCTTTGACAGAACGTGAAGTAACAGCACCCAGTAGCTGCGTATCGTTCGCTGTCGCTGGTGCAGATGCTCCAGTAACCACTTCAGTCGTCGAAAACACGGACTCACCGGTCTGGGATTTTCAGCAGCAGGCGAGGTAAGCGGTGTAAACCTGCGCAGACACACGCTGGGTCTGACAGCCAGCTTACATGTCAAAAGGTCTTAAGCTAACGTGAGGAAGCTTGAACCTTGCGGCGTTGTATTTTGGCTTTAGAGCTTGGGTGAGTCAGCCTGTTTCCACTCATCTGTAGTTTCCTCGTCTAGAGGAAGAGGCTGCTAATTGCTAAAGGACTCTTGGAAAGGTTGAGTAAGACTTGATCCAATTTTTTGGCTTTTTCTGTATGTTGTACTTTGTTTCACACTTAGAAATGAGGCCCTTGTTCCGGAGCAGAGCTCTTAAATTTGGATTCACCTGCTGTAACTTTATGTTAGATTTCTAACTCAGCCTTGGCTTCCTCTCCTCACTGGAGAGACGCAGGCGCTTCCTCGCTTTGGTGAGTCACTTGACCTGTGTTAGAGACCCATCTCAAGACAAAATTCCCTAAGGATGCCTATTGCTCTCCAACGACTGCCGAAATAGCGTAGGGAACGTAGCTCAGACTTGGATATCTGGGCCTAAATTAGAGCAGACCACTCCAAGGAACCTCAGCCGATCAAGTCGTACGTGGTAATATTCAGTCACAAACCTGTGTTTGTGGGCTTGTGCTTTCCCCACTGTTTCTACACCAGATTTTGGTGTAGAACACCAAGCCAAAGGTGTTTTCTGAACCAGGTAGAACAAGTCTGTTGCCGGCCACAGGAAAGCGTACTGAGTTTATTCTGTCCGTCACGAAATGCGTGCATCACAAAACCAGTGCCTGCACAGGAGCGGGCTGCTGTGCCAGAGTGCTGAGCTGGGTTTTTGGTTCAAGGGAATGTGTGATGTGGAGGTTCAGCCGTTGAAAGATCGATAGCTGAAGGGTTGTTTCAGAGGTTGCTTATGCTTGGAGTTTTATCTGAATTGCTTCAGGCAGCTTAAAAGCTGCTCTATATTTGACCCCGGTGCTTCGCTGTCACTGTATCACTGAGTCAGGAGATAAACTGTATTTCCATTTCTTTATGGCTTCGTTGCCTATCTTTTAAATTTAAACAAGAGTGGGGAGAGGGAAATATATATTGAATAAACAAAAGCCCAATGTAAAGACAGTTATGCTTTTGAGGGCTCCATGATTTTGGTTACTGTTGTGTCTTTTTCCCCTCCGTCCTTCCAGGAGGAAACTGGTTTGTCTGGATAGATACGATGGCATTGAATCTTCAGAGGCATTTTACTGTGCTTGCCCCTTTTCCTACTTCACATAACAAATTATGCTTTTCTTCTCCACAGATTATCCAAAGAACTTCTGCTGGATCCACAGCAAACCTTGGTCTTCAAAGTGTGGCATAAAGCAGGTAAAGTTGGCGGTGCAGTACTGAGAGGAGAGTTTTTCCTGCATCCCCTGGGTGGCTTGTATTTAATACAAGTAAAGGCAGTTCTCTGAAGTAAACTGGAGCGTAGAGCTGTAAAGATATTTTTTACCTTGCGCTAGAAGAACACTAGAGATAATTTAAAATTGGACAGTATTTCAGAGGCTGAATTTTCCTCCTGCAAAGGAAAATTCCTGTTCTTTACTGTGTCTTTCACACGCTGTCTGTTATCTCTGCAGTGGGCTGAAGCGTGGCCAGCCCGTTGTGACCAAATCCTTTTATATTGGATATATTTTAACAATTGCTCCTCTGTCCAGTGTCGGCATTCACTGGGACAGGGGAAGGCTCTGGGTTTCAAACCTAACGACGTAAAAGCTTTCTGTAAGCAGTTTTACTGAGCCTGCTGTTAATTGTTACGTGATGAAAGATGCTGCTAATAGTTCCAACTGGTGTTTGCTTGTTTTGTGGCTAGCCCAGATCCTCCAATATTGAATTAATCCAACCAAGCGCAAAAATCTGCTCTTTGTTGGGAAGAGAGTTCTGTTTCTTCAGTTGAAACTGCAAGATCTTTAAAATACTGGTGTTTTTTTCTTTCTTTTTACACATTAAAGTTCAGCTGACTGATTTCTTGCTTCAAAAATAAACTTGCTGTGTAACTCAGCCCTTCTCTGTATCGTGTACACAGTGATTCTCCTGCCAGTCCCTCTCCCTGCCCTGCTCCGTCATCTTCTCTGCAGGGACATTTTTAGCTGAATGTGATAATTTGGTAATCCAAGTAATATCCTCTTCTGGGGTAGGATTGTTTGTTCAGCATTTTAAATAAATTTGCAAGACAGAAAAGACAAAATGTCGCACAAAAATGCAACAGCGTAATGACGGGCCAGCGTTTTTGAAAGTTGTGGCAAGGCAAAAAGGGAAGAAACAGGAGTATCTGAAGTGGGAATGCAATTCTGGAGTGGGGTGCATTTGCTGAGGTCCCTGGATTGGCCTCCAAGTTAATTTTATCAAGTCTCATTGTCTTTTATTTCATAGAATCACAGAAGGGTTTGGGTGGGAAGGGACCTTCCAAGCCCACCCAGTCCAACCCCCCTGCAAGGAGCAGGGACATCTCCAACCACATCAGGTTGCTCACAGCCCCGGCCAACCTGGCCTGGAATGTTTCCAGGGATGGGGCATCCACCACCTCTAGTTTCTGTTGTCTTAAACTCTATTTTCTATTTCCTCCACTTTTTTTTTGTTCCACTCTTTTCTTGCTCTTTACCTCATGAGAGCTGTCAGCTTTTAAACCATTTTTTTTCAGTCTTATGTCTTTCCCTGTGAAGTCCAGACGTATTCCAAGGGCTGATTTGTAGCATTCCTGGAAATATTTCATTTACATGCAATGTAAATGAATATGTGCTTATATTCCCCTTCCCCAGAGACGGAGCGAGTGATAGGATTTGCATCGGTGGACCTCTCTCCTCTCCTGTCTGGCTTCCAGCTCGTGTGCGGGTGGTACAATATTACGGACTTCGGCGGGCAGTGCCGAGGGCAGATCAAAGTAGCAGTTTCCCCTCTTCAAAACATCAGTCACCTCAAAGAAGAACGGCAGGCAAGGATCCGGACCCAGCCGCCAAGTTCTTCGGTACGTGTTTCAGTTTCCTCCCCCGTGCGTGTCTGATGAAATCCCCGAGCATCAGCACTCTGTGGGTTTCTGCAGTGATGAGCAAACATTGCAAATTCACAGCGTTGCGATGGATCTGCCTGTGTCAACGTACCAGAAACACCCAGTTCCTTGGTGAAGAATTCTGCTGTGTGTTTCTGTGGTAGCTGCAGGCCAACACGACTCACAGCCTCTCAGTCAAACCTAGGTCGTGAACATCGCCAGCGGCCTCCCTCTGTTGTTGCTTCCTGGGTGTTTGGATTTTTTTTTTATTGTTGGGAGAATATTCTGTGGTTTTAGATGTCTGGGAGCCTGGCGTTGCTCTCATTGCTGCTTTGGGTGGCCACTGATGCCCAAAAACGTACTGTAAATTCAGCCTTCTATGGGTTAGGAAATGCCTAATTTGGCAGAAATCTATTTTTCTGGAAGATTTGCCATTTCTTGTGGTTTTTTCTTTCCTCTCTAGACTTTCCAGTTACACTGGGCTATGATATACACGTGTCGTGGAGCCCATGTACCCTACTTTCCATCAGTTTACTCTTCAGTAGCGTGGGGGGAATTAAATGTTTCCGCAATAAGAGTGTTGTGAAATGGTGCTTTGGAAAATCCTTCACAAATTTAAAGCTATTTAGAAAAATTAAGTATTTGTTTGTTAGCTGAGCAAGATACTACTTTAATTTCTCCATTTTCTTGCTGTGGAAGGTTCACAGGCAGTGTTCCTCTTTATTCTAGGTGAAGCCCAGCTTTCCAACATTTCCCAGTAATCCTACAAGCTTTTCCAAGCAGACGTTGAATTCCTCATCAAAGGAAGTCAGTGTTCCCGCTCGAGAGCGGTAAGTCAGCTGGGTGTCGCTCATTCTGACCATTTTCAGGGCTCAGAATTCTGCCTATCTGCAGGCTGTTGCCTCTTCTGAAAAAATAACAAGCCCTCTCAAAGGTCTTTTCCTTATTTTTTGACTTAAAGATTATACCAAACTCCTTTTACCAGTGAGAGAGTGGCCTGGGAGACAGAAATCCTGTATCACTGACAGATCCCCGTTATTTTGCTGAACTGTCCGTGGCCGGTGAGCGACGGCTGGTGAAATGCCGTACTATTGCGCGTTCCAGCACCAGGACTGGCAGCCAGCCTGCAGCAATTCCTGCTTTCTGTCCCTTAAAACTGCCAGGTCTCCCCGGAGCCTCCTCTTCTCCAGGCTGAACAGCCCCAGCTCTCTCAGCCTGGCCTCGCAGCAGAGCTGCTCCAGCCCTCTTTTCATCCATCGGTGGCTCTTCAATGCGTTTAAAGATGTTGGATATTCGTAGCTGGCAGATTTTGCACAATCAGAGACTTCAGGCTGTTTTCTGTTGTTAAACGTAGGCCTGTTCCTAGCAAAATCAGTCCCCCCGGAACACACGCGCCTCGTCACGAAGAGCACATGCAGAACGTGCGCAGATTTCATGAATCCCTGCAGCTGGCAGAAGGGAACGCGCACCGGGCGGCACGGGTGGACGCGTTATCGCTGTCGTCACACGCTTCTCTCCTCACCGCTCTCAGGTAAAGCAGAGCTGTAGCCAAGAAGGTAATTCGAAGCCTTAGGTTTGCAAAGAGAGGTTGAAACTGAAGAACTTCGCATCTGATTTTGAAGGAAATTAAAATATACAATAAGATTAAGAGGTCAGTGAGATATCAGTGTAATTTACAGCGGGATGAGATGAGATGGGAAAAGCCAGGACGTGGGGAGCAGCTCTGTGTTAGGACTGCGGTGCGCCAGCGCTGCTGCGAGCGCCTGAAGGGAAGCGGCGACAGCAGCGTTTTCAAATCCGCACTGAAAGCTTCGCTTTATCCATCTTTGCACACCTTAAACCAGTAGTAGCCCAGTTGGCCTTCACAGATAGGAGGAGCAGCCTGTGAGCATGTTCATGGTGCGCGCGGCAGGGTGTCCTCTCCCAACAGGATGCCCTTCTCGCTCGGAGCATTTGCTTTTCTTCTGGCTAGGTTCGAGGTTTAAATCGGGTGTAAACTTGAGGAGAAGATTCTTTATTATCCCTAGGAATATAGGACTGAAAGAGACTTTCTGAGGCACTCCATCCCTTCCCTGCTACCACAAGCAATACATTTTAAAATCCTTAGATCTTCAGCAGGTAGAAATCCCCAAATCTTTACCAAGTTCATTGATAAAGTCAATTAATATTCTCGGCTTTACGACTTCTTTTGGAAGGTCATCTCCAATCCAACATCCTTTGATTAAATAAGTTTAAAACGCGCTCCTTTTTTTTAACTTCCAGCCTAAGTTTCGTAGCTAATTCAGCATTTGTTGAACGTTATCCTCTTGCTTAGACAGAGCAAACTGAACCCTTACCTGATCTGTTTTTCAATAATAAACTTAATTTTGTATTTGCGTATTTACACACACTTGTCTGGAATGATACAAATAAAACCAGTCTGCCACAGGTTTTTTTTTTTACCTCTTACCAAATTTCTTACAGAAAAAACTTGAGTGAGCTGGATGAGGTTCAAAGATACTTCAGTCAGAAGCTGACCAGGTCTTTTCCTGACTTCAGTTCCGGCAACACATCCAAACCCAGTCGTGAGGAGCGGGAGAGTGATCATGGGGGCGCGGTGAGCCGGGAAGCGGATCCCAGTGCGGGCCGTCTTTTGGAAAAATCTAGTCAGTTGGTGTCTCGGGTCAGCAGCCTCATCGACGGTAAGCTGTCACTTGGTTTGGAATTTTTTGTCAGAAGCGTTAAAGTGTCTTCAAATTTCTTACGTATTCCGGACCGGTTCCTGGTGTTGGTAATCAGGTTGGTCCGTTGGGACAACCCTTCAGAGAGACTGTGAAACTCCTGTCAGTAATGTAACGTTGAACTGGAACACTCAGAAATGCCAGGCAGAGTGAAAAACCGCACATCGGAAAGCGAAGTGTCCAAAGAGAGACGGTGAAGGTTAGGTGGGAGTCAAGGCCCTCCCAAGAGAGCCTGAATTCCACTTAAACTTCAGCGCCTGTTGAGCAGAAAAAGGGAGGAATCCGCAGAGCAGTGCTGAGCTGAGTCTGTGGCTCTTTGCTAACAGAAATGGGCGTAATTTTGTACCCTGAGGGTGGTGGGACACTGGCCCAGGTTGCCCAGAGAGGTGGTGGATGCCCCATCCCTGGAAACATTCCAGGCCAGGTTGGCCGGGGCTCTGAGCAACCTGATGTGGTTGGAGATGTCCCTGCTCCTGGCAGGGGGGTTGGACTGGGTGGGCTTTGAAGCTCCCTTCCCACCCAAACCGTTCCGTGATTCCATGATTCTACGATATCTCTGTTTTCAGGTGGAAGTTATGCCCTACGATGAATAGCTAAATAAAGCTATTTTGGGCAGGCAAGAGAAAGCTCTTAGTAAGCAACTTCTTTTCTATTTATCACACTCAACACATTTCCTCTTTCAGAGGCATCACTGCAATTAATTTTCCCTTTCGTTAGTGCAGTTGGACACAGAACGGCATCCATGATAAGGACGGAGTACGGCACGGCAGGGAAGGAGAGCGTATCTCTTTCTACCCCTTGGTGTCAGATGTGTGTTTTCGCACTGCCCGGCATTTCCAGCGGCTCCGTTGTAACCGCTCCTCGTCTCAGCACGAGCTTTTAAAATCAGAGTAGAGAACAAACTGTGGCGCGGAGCGCTGCCGGGTGAAAAGTTCTGTGCTGCTTCTGCCTCTGCCGAGAGATGGGGCCGCAGGGCACGTTTCTGTTGGCCAAAACTTGCCATTCTTGTGTCACCACCTTCATCTGCTCATTTTTTTCTTTTTCTTCTCCAAGGTTTTGCTCTTTTTCTTCCCCTTCTCATCTTCATTAATAGTTTTTACTGCTTCTGTACATACTCTTCTCTGCAGCCTGTCTCAAACCCTTCCTTCTCCATCTCCAGATGTTCTCCACCATTACTTTATAGCAAGACTTCTGCTCTTGCCTCCCAGCAGCAGGAGTTTGCCATTTAACCTGACAAACTCATTTCTCAAAGAGTGTGAGAAGCGAAGAGGACTCGTTAACTAGGAACCAAAACCAGGTGACGGTCGCTTTTTAAAGAAGTTGTCAGCTCCCCAGAGGTTTTCAGGATTGCGTCGATTTTATTAACGTTTGGGCTCCTAATCCTGGCACCTTTTTTTCAGAGCCTGTGTGAGGAGCACGGCCAGCTCTTTGTTTTCAGGTTTTATAATTTTACCGCCACAACTTGAGTGAATTTCTGGTTTGCAAATATTTTATTAACGGTCGTCTGTCATTCGAGTTGGTAAATGGAACGGAAAGCTGGAGAACATCAGCAGCAACTGTGTCTGCTGGGCCCCTGCATAAATCTGGGGGAGCTCGGAGAGGAGAAGGGGGTGGATTATCCATCTTTCCTGTCTACATTGTTCCCCTCTCCTTCTCCTGTGTTCTGAACTGCCCAAGCTGGTTGTAGCCACTCCAAACAACAGATATTTTTTCCATTTGTTTAGCTGTGTTCTGTATTTCAGAGAATTTTCACTGTCCATTCTTTTTTCTTTCCGTTGATATATTTCTATATTTCCCAGGCATTTCATCCTGAACATTTCCTTTTTTCCTTAGCATTTCTGGCCTTCTCCCGGCCTTCCGCATGGTAAAGGGAGCGGAGTGTGATGGCAGCAGCAGAGCTGTGCACGTTTAACTCCTAACCACTCTTACATAAGTGATTTTCTGCAAAAATCCCAAATAAATCAGCTCAGAGGTGAATTGTTTACTGCCTGCACTTACTGCTGCTGTTTTCTGTTAATCAGATTTACAGGCCATGACTAAAAACAGTGCAGAATCTCCTGACGTGCACCCAGACGGCAGCGGGAAGCTGGGTGCCGCCGATGTCCCCAGCCAGAAGGAGGAGGCAGCCAGACCTGAAGTCCAGCTCGAGCTGGACTCGCCCAGCGTCTGCAGTGACGCGGAGCGGCCGTGCTCTTCCGGGAGATCGGTGTTCCAGAGACACATGTTGCGCGAATTCCTAGAGCAAGCCGTCCCTGCCAATGAGCATCCCTTGCCGACGGACCCTGTCCAGGAGGTTGAAGGTGCTTTTGCCGCCCAGCCCCACAGCGAGGAAGAATATGAAGAGGAATATGAAGAAGACGTTATAGAACCACGAACTCTTAACGAGATAACAACCGTAACGGACAAAACCAGCCCCTGGTCCAGCCTGCTGTCGGAAGGGGAGCAGGGTGCCGTAGACCTGGGGCCTGAAGATCAGCGCTCCGTGGATGCAGACTGTGCGCGAAGAGGGAACAGCAGACGGAGCAGCAGCTTCTCCAGCGTCCTGCAAGGTGACAGCCAGAGCGTGCTCGCCGCCGTCAGCCTCCGCGCAGACGAGGGCGGTCCTCGGGCACTGACAGAAGGCTTTCAAAGCTCGAATAGCGGCAGGGAAACACCGGGGAAGGAGCTGCTTCCGCCCGCTCGTTGGTCAGAAGTGCATCCAACAGCTAGTGGCCCTGTAGGAAATGGGAATTGTGACTGGGATAAAGCATTTAGCACTCAACCAGTAGAGCAAAATGTCGAGTTTCACGCAGCTTCTGAAGAAGTACTACCACCAGATGGTGGTTTGACCAAGCTAAAAACCACAGAAGAAAGAGAGACGGAGGAAAGCGGTGAGGTTGTACATGAAGATCGTGAGGATGAGGAAGAAAGCGGTTCCGATGAGATCTGCGTTAGGAGTGTGTCAGCCCAAGCGGGCTCGGAAGGAAACGGTGACAGCTTTTCCGATGACAGTCATGAAGACCCGCTGGAAGAGTCAGGAAAATCTGTCAAACCAAAAACTGTTTTGTATCCTTTTTTTTCTTAACGTGTCCTATTTCTTGGTTAGAATCTCACTGGCCTTGGGAAGAGAAATTCCCTGTGTGGAGCTCTTCCCTGGGAAATGAGTCTGGAATTGATGACCTGGGAAGGTACTGGAAGACCTCCCTACGTTGTGTTTCACGCAGCATAGTGACGACTTCCTTACCATTTCAAACCAACAGATTCTGTGGAGCACTTGGTGTCCGTGCTCTGTGAAGCCGGGTGAGAGAGCCAAGTGTTCGGAACGACAGAATATTGATCAAAATCCATGAGATTGACCACCTGGGCTCCATGAACAGCCGTTACGGTGAGGCTCATTCCATCTTTGCGCATCTACACGCTGCCAAAGGTTGTCCCTTAACGGCTCCGCTCAGATCCGATCCCGTCATTCCCAACTTCTTCCTTCCGCCCCAGCAGATGGAAGCCTCCATGAGGCTGCTCACCACTTCTTCTCATCCTTCCCCAGCTCTGAAAGTAAGTATGGGACATCCTTTATTGTCCTAGTTTAACGAAGTCCCTTCGTTAAAGCGGGAACAGAAGTACTTCTTCCTTTCTTTGACGGTCAGCACGCAGGCTGGAGGTGATGGCTTGCGAATCAAGTCAAGGAGAACCTTTCCGATACCTCTTCTCTCGGTGAGAACCATTTTCAGCATTCCTGGCTGCACCCTCGGCGAGACTTCTGCGTTTTTTTAACCAGTTCGTGTCCGATAGCCGATGTCGCTCTTCCCCGTCGGGGTCGGGGGGAGCGGCAGGCGCTCGCTCCACGCTTCTTTGCGCTTTAACGTCAGGTAAGGCGCCGGATTTCGAGGACGCAAGCTGTACCTTGTGATGATGGCTCCAACTGATGTATTTTAGATAGACAGGCAGAGCTCTCTCTTGGAGTTTGCAGCAGAGGGCCTCTCCTTGAGGGGTGTCAAGTGACTGCTCCTCCATGGAATAGCCGGAACGGTCGTTACTCCTGGAGGAAAGCTGTTGAGTGCTTTTGCGCTTTCATGGGTGATTTTATGGGCAGAAACGTTTCTTTACTGCGGAAGGGTAGAGAGCGTTTTCTTTCCAGCAGGTTTGTGGCTCAGCTGGTTGGAGGTCTGGTGTTTTTTTCCTTTGCTCTGGGTGTTGATGTGGGGCTGGGTACGGCGGCAGCTGGGCGGTTTGTTTGCCGCTCCCAGAAAAGGTGACGGCTTGGTTCCCCTCCCGGTGAGCTGCGACACGAACGCCCTGAGAAGCATTTGTGTGGCTGGGGACAGCTCGCTTGGTTAAGCAGGACAGAAGCAGGCAGGATCTGAAAGCTCTGGGGTGATGGAAACTACTTTGAATTAAACGTGTTTCCAGCTCAGGTGAAATAGCGGATTTTTTGCTGGTTTGTGTTATAAAAATATTTTTTTTCTGATTTACAGAATATTATCTGTTCTTAAAGCCCTTGAAACTTGTTCCTGATGTAAGTAGAGACCTCTGTCAGAGGAATCTTGGACACAGTGTGCTTCAGGGACCCTAAGGTATTTAGGATTAAACCAGAGGCAGAATCTCCGATGTGTATCTCCTTTGGAATCTCCTCCCAATTCTCCACGATGGCCTCTGTCTGTCGCTCACTCCCCCTTCCCCCCATCGCGCCGTCACAGCCCCGCTCCCGAGTTCTGCTTTCTCCGCAGAGTTCGCTCCGGTTCTCCCTGCGGAAGCACCGTGTCTTCCTGTGCCTCTGCGCATCATCCCTCAGCGCTGCGGTTTAATGTGAATACCGGCTTTCCTTGCATCCCCTCCCTCTGCAGGGGGAAGCCGGGTGGCTGCAAACACGCTCCTGAAAGCCTTGAATAATGAGGGAGGATAGCAGCAAGGCGCTGCTTGGACATAGCTGCCCTTAAACCAGCTTAATTCCAGGCTTAGCTGCGGCTAATCCTTCGCGGTAGCACTTGTAGGGCTCTGCTGAGACAGGGCTGGGTCGTGCACCCAGCATCAGCCGCCCTGCAGCGAAGAACAAGAAGTTTTTCGCTTACGCCAGCAGTAAAAGGAGAGTTGAGGAAAACTGCTTCCTCGTAGCTTCGTTCATCCTTCGCCTCGACAACACGGGTTTCTAAATCTGGGTTGGTTTGGTTCCTGCACGGTGCGGCGGACCCCGAGCGTGACAGCGCGGCTGCAATCCGAGCCCTTGTTGTCTGGAGATCAGCGGTGCCCCCTCGCTCCCGCGGCCGCTGGCAGCCCGCTCTCCTGCCCTCCCTCCCGCTCCTCTCCCTGGCTCCCTG